>OZ020166.1:19911219-20022873 GCA_963971145.1 Sussaba pulchella
GAGAAATATACCAATTTCATCATGGAACATTTTTACAGCTGTAAAATTTAGCTTATTGTTTTTCTTTATTTTTTTCCATTAAAAAATTAGGATAGAAATTCGAGCGACCGAGCTGTTTCAGTAAGGACCGATTTGGGCTAATTTTATTTAACGAAACATTTGTACAGTTATTAAATTTATCTGATTTTCTGAATGTATAAGTGTTTTTTAACGTTTGAATAACATAACGAAGTCACAAAAATTAACAAAAATCATCAATTATTATAAAAATCATTGATCAAAAAATGATTCATCAATGATCTTTCAAGCGTAAAAACATCTCATAATCCCAATAAATCGGCCGTTCCGGCGCATCCCTCCGCAAGATTCTACGAATACGAGATACTACGAAGTAAATTATCACCGTTAAAATCGGGATTTTTTTCCGCAACACCTTGATATACCGATAGACATATGTAGCTCATGGCGTAACGGAGAAGGTACACTGCGCGCGGTCAATCAAACGTGACCCGGCAACGAGAAAGGGATGTTTATGGGTACTCGGTATATCGGTATACGACCTCGAAGATGCTTCTGGCTCGCACGTACCGGATGCCCGCGCGGGGTGCGCACCCGCCGTCCACGCTCACGAGAGAGATCCTCGAGAAGGGCGAATCCGAGTTCGCGTAAATTCACCGACTCTCGTCATCGTCATGGCAACGAGGAACAAGGGTCACGCCCCTGTGAACGATGCGAACCAACCGGCGGGGTGCGGATCGACTCGACGTTATCCAATGGGGTGAACGGGATGGTATAAAACCCTCCGCGAAAACCACCCCCCCGAACCCTCTTCGGTACACACGCGAGTGTGTGGAATATGCTTCGGATCTGTGCTCAACGACGATGACGACGACGACGACGACGACGACGACGACAAGGACGACGACTACGGAGAGTGCGAGGGGGGTGGGAGGGGGTGCGAAAGGGGTGTGAGGAGTCGTGCGGCTCAATCGCAGGTTGACGGACCGATAGAGGTTTAAACGGTGCCAGTGTCTTAACCGAGAATGGACAATGTTGTAACACGTGTTTTATCTACGATGGACCACAGAATCACGGATCTTTTGATTGTCGCGGAATTTATTTTGTGGCATGGAGATTGATTATTATTTCGTGTATTATTGTGACGTCTCTGATTGTTGTTCGTCTATGAAATTGCAGGAGATTTTGGTTTGTGAAGGTTTCAGAGGATGTGTAACACGGTCAATCGTCGTCGGGGGTTGTTCGGATTTCGTCACGTGGTTTTAATCCGACGCGAGATGTATAATCGGGGTTGTTGATGTGCTTATCGGTGAAAGAAAAAGATAATCTTAATAGATGGAACTTTGAGGGAATTTTATTGTTTGGAATTATATTTTTGTTGAGCTGGATAATTAATTTGTTTTTCTTACTCAACGATGAAAGTGACAGTCAAGGTTCGGGCGCCGATAGAGAAGAATAAATCACGTCAAATGTTCCGAGCAAATTGCAACGAATGGGAAAAATGATTTGAAGCAATCGGGATCACTCTTTTTTAATCAGGCAGTGAATAAATTGGTCATGGATCGAAGTTTTGTGCGCGTAAAATATTCGACGATGCGAACATTTCTATGTGAAATTTTTAGGGATTAAATAATTCCATTACATCGTTTTCAACGGTGTAACTAGTGTCAAATGGTCGGTCGTTGGTGTTTTTTATAATCGGGATAATTGTCTTCAATCAAAAAAAAAAAATTAATTTAAAAAAAAGATGCAGTCGACTTGTCAGCAACACCAGGGTCAGCAACAGAACGGAACGTCGGCTAGTAGAACGTCTTTTCTAATCGAGGACATTCTCAATCGTGGAAACGGTCATACGGCTGTTCATTCGCCGCACCATCTTCATCATATAGCTCCGGGTCACAGTCAACATCATCAGCAGTATCAACAATTCGCTAGCCTTTTGCCCGGATATCCGTCCGGTCCGCCGGCCGCTGCGTTCTTCCTCGGACCCCTCTTCGGCACCGCCGGCATGGGCGTAGGTGTCGTACCCGGCGTCAGCGAACTCGCCGCGCTCAAACATTGCCGTCGGCGAAAAGCCAGAACCGTAAGCGATGTTACCTCTTAAAATCCAGTCTGTAATGTTGTTTTTGGCGCGTTATCTCTGTGCGATGGGTTACTCGTGCCGGGCGCTTGAAAAAGGACTAAGCAGTGATCTGAAAAGTTCCACACAGTTCATGAAATCTTATCAACTATGGTGGTGGAAGGGTCAATCATTATACTGTCGCAACATTCATTTGTTTGATCAATATAATCATATAAACAATTGAAAACGTGAAGAACGGCACCATCGCGATAACGCGCGAGTGGCCCATCGTTACAGACTAAGGGTTGATTTTAGCGTCTTAACGTCTGAATGAAAACAAAAAATGGAAATCTTATACGATCACTTAGTGGCCCTGTTACCAATGACGTTATGTTATAATTAATAATTTGTTTGTCTCGGAAGGTGTTCAGCGATCAGCAGTTGGCGGGTTTGGAAGCGAGGTTCGAAGCTCAGAGGTATCTCAGCACCCCCGAGAGGGTTGAACTCGCCGCTGCGTTGCACCTTTCCGAGACCCAAGTGAAGACCTGGTTTCAGAATCGTCGTATGAAACACAAAAAGCAGCTGAGAAAGTTGAACAACGGCAGCAGCAGCAACGGCGGAAACGGTTCTCAACAGGGTAACGGGCAACAACATTGCGGCAGTCAATCTGGTTCGATCACCTCGCCAGCAGGTTTGCAGTTATTTTTTTTTGTACTAATAAATGTCTTCTTATTCTACGGCTGGCCATCTTTGATCTATTTTTTAATTCGGTGGATATTCGACTGCGATTGCCAATTTTTCATTCGGTCAATTATCATCACGTATTACACTTACCTGCACTGAAACAGTAAAGCAGTGGGTTTGTACATTTTTTGAACCAAAAATTATTAAAATTACAGCCTAAAAGACCCCAAAAAGAGAAAATAGCAAAATAGAAAAGATATTTGTCAAATATTTCGAGCGTCAAATATTTTATCATGGCCGCGACTATGCAGACGCGCGTGCTCCATCGTTTTCCGGTCGTGCACGCTCGTTTCCCGTAGACGTAGGCGTATTTTATTCAACGTACCAGACACGTGTACGTGTATCGAGTGCACGCGTATACCACATCGTACATGACGCGCGTTCCTCCGACCAAACTGACCGCCGGGTCCTTCGACGTCGTTAACCACTTTGCACCTTCGTCGATAAACCTCACCCTGACGAGCGCTCTCGTTCTCCAGGAACGTCGGAAGCCAATAACCTCGTGACACATATCTATATACATCGTCGTGCAACTTTATCGTAAATTTCGTCTCCGGATTATCGGATCTCGTTCTTCGTACAAACAAAAACTTCGTATCATAATTTTTTATCATATTAGCTTAAATTAAAAAAAAAATAATTACGTTACCAACGAATATTTGGAATCATTAACAACTTTTTATCGATTTTCTATTGAACGTATAATTTATTTTTTACTAAAATATATAATCAATTTTCTATTAAAACATATCATTGATTCTCTACTCAAATATATGTATAATTAATTTCCGATTAGAAGATTTAATTTATTTTCTATCAATCGATATAAAGCGCACGTAACTCCGCCATCAATCGAATTGCCAATTACCAGAAATCGTAACTCACTCGATCATCCTTCCAATTTATCCAACCAAACGTATCATCGTATCAACAATTCGATTGAACGACAAATCTTAAATATCCCCGCGACAATTAGCCCGGCGTGTATCCAAGTTGAGTCGTAAATTCATTGAAAGAGAAAGAGAAAAGACGGGGCATCGTGAGACAGAGAGATGGAGAAACGATGGATGTTGGAAAGGATCGTACACCGAGGTGTAATTGCAGATAACTGCGTCGCTTTGGAATACCTGGCACGATCCAAAGTCACCGCATCGCATCCACGTAACCCCATTTACTGCGTCGTAGCCAAGATGGCACCGCTCCGGGGATGGCAGGGGGCTAACGAAGTTACCTCGAGACATCTTCTCCGTGGTGCCTAGTCGAACCAGCCGTGAGCCCCGACAAACTGGAGAACTCGAAGACGCGACGGGGGTTTTCGGGGTGGTTGGCGCGCGCACTATTCTCGTTTCGATATATCCTACATGCCGTCTTTGTGCAATTTATATATAAATTTATATATGAGTTACTCATTATATAATTATTTTGATCAATAATTATAATTATTGTAGTATTATTTTCATTCTTATTTATCAATTCATATACAAATAATTAAATTATATATGAATTATATGAATAAGAATAAATAAATAATAACTGTAACAATACTAGGTACAATATTGTAATTTTATATATAAATTTATGTGAGTCAGTCACTACATAATTATTATAATTAATAATTGTTACTATCATATTTTCTCTGTGGAAATTCATATATAAATGATTATTTTATATATCGATGGTATAGAGATGGCATAAGAGGGGCATATATATATATATATATAGCCAAAAGACACTTGGGGTTGTCGTCGTCTTTGCCAGTAGCGTTTGCGTCTTGGCCCGGCCGGTCCGTCTTCCGAGATTCACGCAGAAGCAAAGACGAAGGGGCTCGAGTGAACGTCACGAGGGGATGATGGCACATCCCCCGGCAAGGGCGATCGACTCTCTTCGTACCAATTCGACCGTAGCGAACAAGGACAGGTAGACCGTCGAAGATGATGCAGGAGTTTGTTCGGCGTGTCAGCGTCTTCGTTGGCTCTCGTCGTCTCGTCTCTGTCGCGCTTTCCTCAAGATTCTCGTCGTTTTGTCGGTTGGCTGCAGATGGGAGCTTCTCGTGCGAAGCTTTCGTTCGTCCTTTCGCTCGGAAACTCGTGGGCGCGAGGCTCTTCCTCGATTCGCGGCTCTTCGACGAAATTAGTCAATTATGAGCTAAGTGCCCGGCCAGACCTACATCCCAAGTTGTTACTTGCTATTAGCCAATCCTCGACGTCTACTTCGAGACGCTTCGCGGAGTCTCTTGCTTGGTTCTGCTACTGCTGCTGCTTCTGCTGCTACTGATGATGATAATTATGCTGCGAACCAACTTTTTTATTTGGTACTCTGTCCATATAATGCTGGCATTCCTTATTGGACTTTCATTTTTTCTTCGTTTTAATATTGTTTTGTGATGATCGTTTTCAATTGAATAATCGCTTTTGTGACACTAATTTATGAGGAGTCGCTACATTCGACATAACGCGAAGACTCGAACGACCACTTCATTGTAAAACACGGATGAAGATAAATATTACAAGAAAACTGAAATGAACGAGAAAATTTAATTTGGATTGATAGCGAATCACTTATGACAGAAAATAAGGAGCTAATAAAAAAAAATTAACAATGAAAATGGACCTTACGGTCATTACGTCCGACATAACGCGAAGATTCGAACTACGATTTCAATATAAAACCCGCATAATGATGGATATTACAAGAAAACCGAATTGAATGAGGGGTCAAAGTGTCCGAGTCAGATTGCACGTCATTGAATGCGGAGGCGTGTCGAATCTCTTGCAAATACGTTATATCGTGAACCGTACGTAATAATCAATTTCGCATTAGGCGACAGAGATCGAGCACGAAGGTGGATAAAGCGAGAACGAGAGAGTGAGGGAGAGAGTGAGAGACGGAGTGAAAACCGAACAGTTCCCACGAGCGCAGGTTATTTCGATCGATGTGCTCCACGCTCATTTCCCTAAACGCTCAAACTGAATGCCATTAGCGCGCAATGCAGGCAGAGGCACGTTCGTTATTCTCGAAGACCTGTGTGCCCATTACGACGGAGTGGCGCCGATGATGAACCAACGGCCTCGTTCTCTTGCCGTACAGAATCTCTCGCTTTGCCGTTCCGACACGGCGATATATATAGTATTATATCATATATCCGGATGACGATACTTTTTCTTTTTCATTTCCATATTGACCCTTAGTCTGTAACCGTGGGTCAGTCGTGCTTTGTCGAAATGGAGCGTCTTTCACGTTTTTATTTGGTTATATGATCACATTGTTCAAAGAAATGCTCAAAGACTAGCGGTTGATATCGTATCACCCGAGAATTTTTAACACCTTGGATTCTTTAAATTATTCTCTATTTGGTCGGTTCAATCCCGTCACTTCTCTACGTATGAGAACCCTCGCACTCTGACTTGTCGATTGAGAAAATTGTAAGATTTTATTACAATTATTTGGAAAAAAAATGCTCATGGAATTATTAAAATGCGTTCACACCTGTTTTATTTGTTTGATCAGAGATTGTCGAAGATTTCTCGGTTTGACGCACGAATTTTCTCATGAATGACGACGTTGTGCTGCATTTAATCCTCAACGGTCACACTTCGGGTGAATTTTTTACCCCAACCTGTAATAGTTGTATTGTCAAAAAAAAAACTCGACAAGATTGTTGAAACAACTCGAATTATCAACATTTTTCCTTGCAATTTTTACAAAATCTAGAAATTATTCCGGATTCCTCGGGAACCCGTGTGACCGTTGAGGATAGAAACCTCGATAATACGATTAATTAATGCAACGATACGTTAAATTTGTCAGAGAGACCGGTGGACTTTTCTCTGAGCGGCGGAAGAGAATCTCGGGCGAGCAGCGACGCTCCGATGGATTCGGATTCGGACGAGATCGATGTTCTCGGGGACGAGGCACCCTCGCCATCTCAGACCGCCACCCTGCTTCTGCCAAGACGCGGCTCTTCGCCGATGGCGTTTCATCGCTCCTCGCATTCACATCCGGTCACTTTGATTCATCAACATAATCAGCAACAGCCGCAACAGCAACAACAGGCGCAGACTCAGCAGCACCACGCTCAATCCATTCAACGCCATAATCGCTGAGACAACTTACCTCGTCGCTTCCGTCATTCGATATCCAACAATTACGTGCATCGCATAAGAATTGTCCTTGGAAAAATTAATTCCTTCGTCGCGCAACAAAAACTTGTCTCGAATCGCTCGAAAATATCCGCGCGAGGACAAAAGTGCATCATCGCTCGTCGGAATGTGGTCCGGACTCTCGTGCTGACGTAACGTACGTATATATACATTGGAAATACGTAGTTGACAAACTCGACGTACGATTAATCAATCGTTGATACTCGACGAAAGCGATTTAAAAAAATTCACTGGTTGTGAATTTTTTTGTTTTCTTCTTTCATAGTGCAGTGGTACACAGATGTCTGTGTTGAACGCGGACAGTGTTATAGCGTTACCCTGTGATTTTATTGACCGAATGAAGTCATGAGAAGGTTTGATTTGATCTGTCATTTGATTGTTTGTTTTTGTTTTGTCGTCGATGAAATTTTTTAATGTATTAACGTAAGGGCGTCAATTTGTCGATTCGTCATAGATTTTATTTTAACGTTCTTGACCAATGTTGATCGTTTCAATTATCGGTAACGAATTTGATCATTGTTTTTTCAAATACTTTCTTTATTAATGTTCAAGAAAAAAAATTAATTTGCTCAGTGCTTGGAAAATGCAGAAGTTAACATTTTTTTTTCTTTAGAACTGTAGTACTGCAAATGTAACTACTGTGTCCGAATTAATTTGCAAGCCGCCAAGATAGTGATAACGGGACGACTGTATGGGAAATCGACGATAAATAGCGAAGAGGCGGAAACTCCGTCGGCTCTATAGTTATTTCTTATACGAAAGAATCCATCGAGACGACGAATATATCTGTAAATATTTCGGGGGTCTCTTGAAAAGATACGCCTGTGTTGTGATCGTCCGATGAATAAATCAAAATTGTAAAGTTAACCACAGTTTGTCAATCCATTCATCGATTTTATTTCAGCGTAGTAAGGGAAAATTGTTAAATGATATGGGAATCCATGATATTTATTATAATCCATTATGATTATGATTCCTATTAAATATTACAATCAACCGTGAAATAATAATTCCATTAAACAAGTCATCAATATCGAAGGAATTCTATTGAGTGGAATGATATAGAAATGCATGGGATGGATTATATTCCATTATAATCACAATCAACGGTGAAACTTGAAAACCCTAATTCTTGCATATCTAATCACAGTTTTATGTTAAAAAAAGTATTTTGAATACATTTTCATTTATTAAATACCGATCTCTAGATATAGGTATTTGTTTTTCGTCGAAGATTGGAGAAATTACACATCGGGATGTAATCGAACGTCACTCGAGGGCGGGAATGGGTTTATGGTCATCGAGCGTAGACCCGAGATTAGAGGGTTTATCGAACTCCGGCTATCGGCGATGCCGCGTCGCGTTCGCTCCATCGCGTTACGGGGCAACGTTAGCGGTCTAACAACAACGACGAGCTAAGCCATTGACATTTCACGGTGTCGTGATTCGCGCGAAAGGGACGCGACGATCATCGAGGTGCACGTCACCCCCCTCCGACCCCTGCAGCTCCTCCCCCCCGCCGTTGCCATTATGCTCTTCGCGTAATGCATCATGATCCCAACGTACATAGCGCGATTAATTGCTCGATTGACATTTCCGTAGTCGTCTCCGCTCAGTGACGAACCGCTGAAACGAGGAATGGGCATCATTTCATTCAATGGAAATGTATTAGAGATTGGTTAAAAATTAAAGAAAATTAACGACGCATGATTGCTGTGGAAGGCTTGAGTTTTTTAGATTTGTGCGGTTTCTCTTAGATTTTTGTGTTCTTCACGGAACGTGGAATGATATTTTAACCGTTGCTTCGTCGATCGGAAATGGAAATCTCGAGAATTCGATTTGAAAAAATTAAAATTGAATATACATTTATATTTATACATACATTGCGAACCTATAATGTTTATGAAAAATGGGATTACAGTGAAAAAGTGTCCACAGACACGGAGACAGTGATGAGGGCGAGTTGGTCGATCATGACGTCCCTAATGCCGCGACGCGACTCTAGGCGGGGCCTCCGAGAATACGTCGTGCTTCGAGTTGGGGGGTTGAATCCTAATACCCAGATAATGGGGAGTAATTGCGAGGGATCAGAGCGACCGTAGCTACTCTGTCGGTTGAGGGCCGTGCAGTTACGGTACATATTCCACTGGTGCCGGTGGAGCGCCGGTTCAACGCTGGGTGCGTCGAGAGACCGAGGCGACTGTGCGGGAGTCATCGCGGAAAACGCCCGCGCAACCCCTCTTTCTCCTCGCTCTCACCCCTGCCCGCCGCCCCCTCCCTTTTACGATCCGACCGGCGTTGCTCCCACCCTCGGGAAAAGGGAGGATGCTATAATCGCGTTATCGGAGCGAAATCACGGGGCACGTTCTCAAATACGAGATATCGCTTGTCCCGGGGAGGAAGCCGGAGGGCTGTCCGGACGGGGATGACGTTCGTGTACATGAAACGTCCAATAAATCGAGAATGATGGAAAAACCAGCAGTCATAACGAGCTACCGAGAAGGGGGGAGGCATATTTCCCGAGCTCGCGTTCGAAAATAATGATATTTTTTCGGATGGCTCGATAGGGGAACAAAAAGAAGAAAAATTGAAACGATTGCGATAATTTATTTGGAAACTGGAGTATTGTCGCAGTTGAATAGTTGTGAGGAAGAGCGGAGGGAAATTTCTAGGTAACTCGGGTCTAGCCTTAATTCGAAGAACTCTAATAATTTTTATTATTATTGCAAGTTTCACAACATTTCTGCTATTAGAGCCATTAGATGCTTAATATAATAATAATAATAATTATCGGTACAGCGTCTTCCGAAATTCACCGCAGCACTGGCATTTTCTACGACGGATTATCGCAAGCCGAATTGCGTCAACAACAGATTCAACGCTCGAGGCTTCCCGTTGAGATTATTTCGTGGCGTTATAGGTAGCTAGATTATGGCCAAGTATTCAGACCGCGTACGCCTACATACACGTAGCTTTCACGTTATTGCGCCCGAGAGTACAAAGTCCTTTGAAGTAGGTAGCGGGTTATAATGCTGTATGTATCGGTATATATATATACGTGCGATATGATCCTGGGAGCGGATGAGCAAAGTTCCAGGATGGAAAGAGAAAGCGTGGAAGGGTGAGAGATCGAGGAGCGAGGGAGAAGGACGAAACGACGGGAGGCTTCCAATGGGTGAGACGGTTGCTCATAAAGTTATAAATGAATGAGATCACAGGCAGTTTATGATGTTTATTGGATTTCGTAAAGACGCCTATTATTATAAGGTTCGTAAATAAAGAGCGGAAAGGGAACGTTCGTAAAATGCTTTAGCTCGTGGCGTTGAAAGTACCAAGGTCTCATACTACATCGTACGACATATTATAACACATAGTCAGCTGATCCTGCGCAAGAATATGATAATTACAACGAAACACTTTCTCGTAATACGAACCCCTCACTAATTCAATATACAACTTTCGATATTATTCAATTGTTCATCCGATATCGAATTATCCAACGAAAAAAATGTAAGGTGCACGGCTGTGAATCCCCGAGAAATCTTTATTTGTTTGGATTCTCGTGAAATTTCAATAGTTGCGCATAGGGTACGACACCAGGACTGTGAGAAATACACGATACGATATACATAGTACAGTGTACGGAATGCGGCAAAAATAATGAAATAAAGGACAATGAAGTGGCTGGTACAATGGCCAATAGGTGTGGGTATGGGTAGAGGTAGATCCAAAGCATCGCCAAGGGTAGCTCGCGCGCGCGGGGTGGCGTGCGAGGGTGAGAGACACGAGGGAGTTTGTAGTAGAAGAGCAAGTGCGGGGGTGGCAAATGCAGTGGGCGTGTTCCATTACTTTCATTATTTTCCAGTAGGAGGGTTCGACCGACATGCACTCACATAATGTACCGAGGATCGCGACAACGATGAGTTACGTCGCGGCTGGAGCCGGACGGGGACCGAATCGGGCGGCGGGCTCTCGAGGAAGGGTCACGCGCATCGGGATCGAAGGGAACCGACTGTAGGTGCGAGGGTTGTTCGTACAAAAAAATCCCGGGGTTCGGGATCACACGGATTCGAAGGGTTCGCCGCTTTATAAACGTGCTTAGATTGTCACCCCCTAGGACTCCCTCCCTTATCTCACAACAGGTACCTGATAATTTAAATTCATTCAAAGCTTTGCTACCCGTCGTTTCATCGAATTAACGAAAATTCCACGGCGTCTTATCTATGGCGTATACAAGCATTGAATCTTTGTGCGCACGCGGGTCGAGGGGATCTCCAAATAAAATATAAGGTGTATCTCGGCGGGCGACTTTTTTGATGGGCGGATTTCATGTAGGTAATTCTTGATAGTCACTCAGGGTCTAGAGGACCCTACGATATTTTTGTCGTTTGAATCTGTGTAAGACTTAAGAGAATTATGGGAATAATTCGAATTCTTTTGATGATTCAGTTGAGGTTTTTCCGCAAAAATTTTTATTTTCATACTTCAAAATTGATACATTTTTTGTCAAGGGCACTACCACCACAATTCTTATCCCAGACTATAGTATGTTGACGGTACGTGCATAAAATATTTAAACTATTCGAAATGAACACAATAAAAAATGTCTGTATATTTTGTAGACATAAGAGATCGGCCGTTGATCTCGAGCTGAACATTTAACGCTATGGAGGGAACAATTGTTGTGACGGCTGTACGCAATGCACGACAAAAATGCGAAAGAACGTCGGGCTAAAGAGTAAATAGGGCTTCAGTGGATGATGTGCAGCGCGCGCGGTCATGGGGCCGCACGACCGTTAGCCTAACAAGCTGTCAAGACGTCGGCGCGTGTCACTCGACTCCTCAACCGGGACTCGGATAAATCCCGTCGAGCAGTCTCCCCGTAGACTGACGAACGTACGATCTAAATCGTACATCAAACCGCACGCTAAAACCCTCATAATCATCTGTCTCGGCTTGTAACGATTACACCGCACAGGACAGAGTTGGTTATTTTTATGAACCCACAAATGTTTGGAATCGTTGGAAAAATTCGTTGATAGTTTTTTCGTACCGAAGAAAAATTAGTCTCAGATTCACAAATAATTACTTTCACAAAGAATTTATGAAAAAAACGTTTCAACAAAAGTTCAAGAGAAAAAGAAACCGCACGAAAAATAATTTAACTTCTTATCTCTAAAATCTATCGATGAATCTCGAGAAGCGATTGAAATTTCTACACTTCTGGAAATGAGTGAGGAGATCCAATTGAGTGTACGGATGGCGGTTCGTCGGCGAGTCCCGTGGGTCCTGGAGCCGTTCGTCGCCGTGACACCGGTAGTCCATCGGCCACCGTCCATACGCGCACAAATGCGAAATTACATGGTATCTAGATTGAAGAGAAAATAGGTGGAGCGGAGAGGGCAGCGCGGGGGTGGTTCACGTGCCGCTTAACTTGATCACCGGGCAATCTGGCCTCGTTTCAAGCTTCGGTTGCTTCAACGCTTCCACTAACAAATAACATTGTCGGGGACGTGCGGGGGCGTTTTGATTTGATTTACACACGGTAAAAGTGGAAACGCGGCTGCTCTCCTCCACCCTCTCGTGTGGCACGCACCGTCCCGTCGTTGGCTAGTTTGCTGCTTCGGGACGAAGACCCGTCGCGACAAGGATCGAAGTGTATACTCGGATGCGTCGCAAGTTCGCCGTCGACCGACAAACCTCCTCCGCCCAAACCCGCCACCCCCGCGATTCACGCTTTTACGTCGCCGGGGCGACGGGACGACCTCTTCGACCCTTTCCTGAATAAAAAGCAGCATGAGGAGTACGAATCGGATTTTATTGAAAGCTCTGGACTATCAGAACGATACCCCGGAGATTGGGTATCGGCCATTTTCTATTTCACTCTTCGTACAGTCGTGTGATGTAATATATTTCATACAATAATATCTCCACGGTAAAAATGAAAAAAATTTAGGAATTCAGGGGTGAAAAAGCCACGCTGAGCTTGCGTCGCATGTACGGGAAATCCGTTAAAACGCTTTTATCAGCCCGTGTTGAGAAATGAGATGTACGAGATACGACGGATAAACGTGCGAAAGGGTTATGTGGCTATGTGTATACGTACGACGATAATTAGAGGTAGAAAACGTGCCTTAAACGTGACGAGATGTGGTCGATGTAAGCTTGTCAGAGCTGTTGTCTGGACGTGTACGCGAAACTTCCAATTAGTCCCCTGTTATTTAGTTACGTACGCCGAGTTATGCCCGGTTTGGTTGCGATACGACGTCACCGAGACAGCCACGAAAAAAATGAAGAATAACAACAACGACAACAAATAGGAGGAGAGAAAAAAAAGCTAAAGCGAGATTCGTATCTCCACGACGTGTTTAAAAATAATTACCGTGGAAGATTCGACGATAGTCACGGAGTCGCCCTCACCTCACGGTCCCAACCCCTGGTTTGTCCTCGAGTGGTGCTCGTTCGCGCGGCATAAAAGCCCGACCGCGCTAAAACCCTGTCCCGCTTCTCGGTGCCAACCTACCCCTCCCGGGTTTGCCGCCCTCCGTCTCTTCCGGGATTGCTCGAGTGGTACTCACCTTTCAACCACTCTATCACAGCGTTTAAAGAAGTAAAGACTGAAGGCTCTTTCAATTTTCCATCGGCCTCCCTTCGCGCCCTTCTCGACTTCTTCGTCTTCTCGGTTTTGCGCTACTCTCGGCCACTGCGCCACCGTTCTCTTCCACCTTCCATCTTCTTCGCGAGGGCAACGGTGAAAAGAAGAAGAGTCGATTGTCGATGACAATGTGTCCCGGGGTCGAGTCTGTCCAAATCGCACCCCTTTCCCCGTGACCCCTGAGGAAGTCTCGTATCGCGTGGGACAGAAGCTCATCCGTTCCGTGTGAAATTCGATAGCGTGTTTTAAATTCGGCTCACTGGCCAAACTCGCGCTCTCGCGAACTCTCGTGCGCACCCTACCATCGATTGACGGGGGGTGGAGGCAGCGGGGTGGCGGTACCTTCGTTAACTCGCTATTGTTTTCGTCGGTCCGCGGCAATGAGGACACATTGGATGTAAAAAGTTAAAATCCCACTACTTGTTTTTTCGTACTCGTAATATTTGTATTTGTTTACATATAATTCATCTATCTATTTAATTCATTCATTTATATGTATATATATATATTTATTTTGTTTGTTTGTTTGTTTTCTATATATATATATGTGTGAATTTCATTTATCGATGTAAGACGCTACGATAACGAAAATTGAGTAAGAAAATTTGAGCGAAAGTGGTCGCTGGGTCTTCGAACTCGAATTTTAAGACAGATCTATATCTTTTCTTCTACTTAGATGCTACGGCGATAGTCATTTATTTCCTTTTGGTCTTTAAAGATCTTGAACAGGGTTTGGAATTGTTTGAATGATTAAACACGAATTTCGTCGAACTCCGAACGTCGTTCGATCTTCGTTGTTGTCAAATTATTGACAAAATAAATATTTTTCGTTATTTTTCACGAATATTGTTGTTTTATTATTATTATCATTTTGTTATTTTTCTCTTTGCGCTTCGTATATTGTGCTGAATTTATTAATCTGTTTCGTTGGTATACTTCGTGGTATTTCGTTAACTTTTTTTTTTTGTTGGTTCTTAAATGCTAGAATCTCAGAATAATCACGGACATGTTTTTCACCAATAGTCTAGGACGAAACGCGTTTGTATAACATTATATCGATGTCTAAGCGTAAGCTATTCGTCACGATAAGAATCGCACGGGAGTTTGATCGAAATATTATTAAATTTCACACAATTCGAACAATTTTAGTTGGCACTTGAAGATGACTAATTTTTTTTCACAAGTTTTAATGTATACGAGTGGGTTTCCATTTATTTTCGAAATTTAATTGTTGTTCCCGTGCGACTATCAGATACAGACTGATTTAAATATCGTGAGAGTACGATCGCGATCGAGTACAACTGTATATCTAATTACTTTTTAAATAATCGACGGTCCGATCGAAAATTTGGAAAACAGCAAGCTATGGATCACAGTCGAAGCCCTGGATCGCCAAAATTTTCAATAATTCCAATTTTTACTATACAACGGTACATTAATGAATAATAATCTACAATCGGTTTACCATGGATTTCAAGCGATCGCATAATTTCCCGACGAGTTGTAACAAACTTTATCCATTGTGCTCGACATTTTTAGGTCAAAAGTCGATCGATCGTTGTCGAAACGTTTTTCCAAAGCAATCTACGCGAGATAAACGTTTGCCGGGATAAATATGTGGTGATGAAGAAAAGGTATGAGAAGGTTCGAGAAAAATTGGCACTGTCTCTGTCGGTAATACAATTATTATGCGATTACTGGTACGAAGACGTGACTGAACTATTTAATCCCTCCGTTTAATTTAAAAATGAGCTTTAGCGCGCGGTCGCAATCACATCGAAATTCAACGTACAAATAATATTGCAATTTATCGGAAAATTCGTAAAATCGTTATTATAATTATTATTAATAATCAACGAAAAATCGTAAATATTCGTGTTCAATAGCATCTTTTATTACGAATAATTATGTTCGCCCACTCTTATCAATCGCGTCGTTACATATTCCGTTTGTTTTCATTTTATAGTATTATTTAACAACGAGACTTGGCGGGGTCGGAGAGAGTTGGGGCGGAGAAGGGGCAAGAGATTCTCGAAAATACGGAAGATTGATTAAACAAGATGAAATAAATTTAACAGAATCTCAGAATCGACGACGGCAAATGCGCGCGACAACTTAAATATATTAATAATATGTGAGATTAAAAACGTAAATAGCTAGGCATATACAAAAGATATTTATAACACCAAGAACCAGTCCACGGTGAGAAAATAACGTCGCTCACATATAATATATAAAATACTTAATTTTAATACGCATTTATTATTTATTATTATTATTATTCTTGTTCAATCGTAAAATTCAATAGTTCGTTCAATTCAAACGGGTTTCTCGCGAAGAAATAAAAGATATAAGAGTAAAAATGAAAAATAAACGTATCGCAAACGAAACAGTGAAAAAATGTTGTACCAGAGCTGTCGAAACGGTTTAGGCCGCGCAAAAACAATTGCGATAGATTCTGGCTTCGCAGAACGGAATTTCGTCGACAATTGCGAATAATCAGAGCCAAAAATAAATAATCGCGTAACGAATGGTCCAACGACCGCATTTTGCGGTACCGAAACTCCTTCGGTGCGTCGTTTTTTCGTTCGAAAAGACGACACAATCTTAATTTAATAAATGCACTTATAGCGACAAATCGGAAACAATTACACAACCGCAATATCGCATAAACGTAACAATTAATAAAACTTACAGCGCAAACTTAAAGAACAATTTTCGT
Organism: Sussaba pulchella; assembly: GCA_963971145.1. Classification (NCBI taxonomy): domain Eukaryota; kingdom Metazoa; phylum Arthropoda; class Insecta; order Hymenoptera; family Ichneumonidae; genus Sussaba; species Sussaba pulchella. The sequence continues at coordinate 19,927,581 of OZ020166.1, forward strand.
TTTTCTTTTTTCTCAATCGATAAATAGCATCGCGTTTGTGCGAGTCGTCAAAATATAATAAAGGCAATGAAGCTCTGGTACATCGAAAAAAGGGTAAGATGCATATTAGGAATGTTAGGATTTTTGTCACGAGATTTCGAATGAATAACGAAAGAAAAAACAAAAAAAAAAATAATAATAATATGATGAGAAGGCAACTCCGGGCGGTTGCCCGATGTCGATTATAATTCTATCATTACATCGTTTTAGGCGAATAAACTTAAGCTTAACGATCCCCTTATCACTCGAGGGAAAATACGTGAGTTAATTCGTTACAGCGCGTTACGGTTTTAGGCTTTGACCTTAAATAATTTCTTTCTTCTCTTTCTCGCGAATCGCCAAAAAAAAAAAAAAAATTTTTAAAGGCAATTCTCAAAGAACATCATTATAAATATAATCACTTGGTCAATGCGGGGAAGGTCTGGAAGCTCGTTGTTTCAACCTGGCCAGCAACGCCTGTTCCCCATCGTCCTCGGGTTTGGATGTCGTGCCGCGAAAGCTTTCCGATCTGTACTTGTCGCGCAAAAACATTCGTCTTTCCTCTTTGTACTTTTCAATTCTTTCGCGACATCGGGGATCGCCGAGATCCAATCCGCCTAAATTACGAGACTGCAATTTGTCCGAACAATTCCCCGATGACAATGACAATTCCGTGCCAACGTTCGGCGTCGAATTGTGCTGAGAATCTTCGGAATTTTGTTTCAACGGCAACGAAGATTCGCTCGTCATGCGATTAAATTTTCCCTCGTCCAAAGAACGACTCAAAGCCGCACGGGTGGCTCTAGCGTGTCTTGCTCGCAAACAAGGTGGCAAATATTGTTGAACACCATTGTTCGGCGGTTCTTCGGATTTTCCTCTAGCGTTATCCAATTCTTGTCTGATTTTTCTCTCTCTTACGATTTCACGTCCAATTTCCGAATCGAAGCTACGACGATCGTTCGACGTTAATTCGTAATCGTAACGTTTTCTCGGATTAACGGGAGTGTCACTGCCGACACCTCCGGACAATCTTTGAAGCGCGAGTTCTTGAAGTATCGCCGCGGTATCGCGAAGAACGACGGAATCGTCGATTGGGGAAGATGCGTTGGAAAATGTGCACGATGAATTCAACGACGTGGCTTCCGAAGCACCTTCGGGAGCGTGAACCATTTCGCAAGGTTCCGCCGCGTTTTCGGACGCAATTACGACCTCGTCGTTGTCGCAAATTTGTGAATTTTGAGTATTGTTACGTTTTACGTTTTCTTGTATGTGCTGGGGAACGTATTTGTGATGACGATGGTGATGATGAGTCTGCTGTTTTCGAGGACTTTGAGTAAAACCGCGATGATGAGTCTCTTCGTTCGGATCGAATTGCTGTTGTTGCTGCTGCTGATTGTCCGATCTTTTCTCGGTCATGGCACGTCTTTGATCCGGTATATAATGACTCCTATGCTTCCCGGATCTGCGTTTTTGTTCGCCGCTTCGACTCATCGTCGAATCGGCATTGAGATTCTCCTGTTCGTTCGAACATCGCTGATCAACGTCCTTCGATTCGTTCAAATTTCCTCGATAAACGTTTTCGTTGTCAAGCCTGTGACCGTAACTGCCACGATCGTTACGCTCGTGTTCCATTCGCGAACAAACGTTATTACCGTCCATGTTACCCTCGGAAACCGGTCTTTCGTTGCCGTTGCGTCTGTCACTGCCGTATTTACGTTCGTCGATGGTAAAATTCTCATCGGTGTCGCGAAAAACATTGGAATCGTCGTCGGAAGTTTGTTTGGATTGTTTGGTTACGTTGTTGTCGAACGTCATTTCACCGACTTCTTGAACGTGCACCGGACTTTCGGTCAAATCACTGGCACCTATGCAAGAAGTGTCGGTATCGACGGTCGAACCCATCGTCAGATCCAACGAAGTTCTGGATATATTGTCGGAAGTTGATCGCAATCGGGGTGGATCGGTGGCGATCGCTGGATCGATCGTTACTTCGTGAGAATCTTTCGGACTGCTGGTTTCGCTCGTCGGTGTTGTCACGGATTCCGTCGTTCTTTCGATCATCACCCATTCACCGGAATCATTCGTATTCGTCACTGGAGCTTGAGTATCCGTGCTGGTAAACATTTTTTCGGAACTGTCGCATATAACGAAACCCGAATCCGGAAGATCCTCGAGAGTTTGTTCGCACGACATTGGCGAATCGAGATCGGTGTTGCTCGACGATGGCATTCCCGATGGTTCGATGATTCGCATTCCCGAAATTCCCGGTGTTTCGTCGTTTCGCGAATTTCCCGAAACATCGACGGTCAAATCTTTCATCGGTATTTCGCAACGAGCTTCGCCACTTTGGCACATCGACGTTAACGAAGCCACGGTTTCGTTATTATCACGATCGTTCGTTTCGCAATCGCCGGAAGACGACGAATCTTCGCAGGATACGATCATTTCTTGATCATGCGAATTTATACATTGAACATCGTTCAATCGCAAGCGATTTTTACGTTGCAAATTTGACGATGATTCATTGTCAACGGAGGAAAGGTTTCCTTCGCACCTGTTATTATCGTAATTGTTTATTATTTTTCGTGACTCGTTACTAACATTACTACGATCGTCCGAATTGTTGGACGATCTTTGACTAGGGTCTTGTGACAATTTTTCGGAAGATACGGTGGCACTGGTACGTTTGGGCTCGTCGATCGAGCCGAGGCTCTCGTCAACGTCCAACGGAAGAGTGAAACTTCGAAAACTTATTCTAGGACTGTTGGCGGGTCCCGGTGACAAAGATGAGGGCGTGCCTTGCATCGTCGCGGGTGTGAGTGGCGTCGAGGCTTCGGAGAGAAGCGGTAGGTAGCCGGGTGTCGGAAGCGGCGACGGTGTTTCCATTCCGTGAATGTCAGCCGATACCATGACCTGAACGATAAAATGGGAAAATTATTATTGTACATTCTTTACGTTGTTTTAAAAATTAATATTTGAATTATCGACATGGATCGATCGATGATTAATGGTAATGATGATGCAAAAACATAATTTTTAACCTTCACACCATATACAGGCTCATTTTGACTTTTTCTGGTAAGCAAACGTTTTTCGTTTCATGAATTTTTTTATGCATGTAATTAATTTTAATCGCCCCTTTCATTAATATCAATTCATTCAACAATGTTCAAACTATATTTCAGAATTTTCCCAGCTCAATCACACCGAACAATTCAAAATGGCGAACCGTCAAACTTTACGCACGATCAAATCCGGCAATCCGGTTGAACGCCAATTTTCCTAAAACGTCAATTACCTGATCAGGACTTTGGCTATCGATGAATCTCAACTCGACGTCACAATGCAAACGTTCCTCGAGTCTCGATCGTTTTCTTTTCGATCCCCCGGTTATGGCGACGCACGGTGGATCCTCCTCGTTTCTCTGCCTTCGCGGCGAAGCCTCGACCGACGCCACTCCCCCGCTCTCTTCTTCCGACAACATTCTCATCTCTCGTTCCTCAAGATCGAAATTCAACTGAATTTCCGACAAATCGAGAGGCGACACGGGATTCGGAGCATCGGCGAGATGATCGAAGTAAGAATCATGGGAAACCGATCGACTGTGACCGCAAGGTCTAGCAGGCGGTGGTCCGGGCATTGGACCAATGCTGTCCTCACCGTCCAGACTGTCCGCACTTTTGACCGGTCTCAAACGTCTCAACGAATTCAACGAATTCGGCATTGTTTCCGTTTGCGTCGGAGTTCCGACTTGTCGTGTTTTTCCACGAGCACCGAAACCTCCACGTCCGAATATCGCTCGCCAATTCAACGACGGCGAACGTTTCGAACCGTTACGTTTTCTCGGCAATTCGATGACCGTGTGATAACGCAAAGGAAGACCAGCCGGTCCCGCACCTACCTCTATGTAATCCGATTCGCATCGCAAACTTCGATTTCGCGCTTCTTCGAGACTCAACAAACGCGCCGGTGTCGTTATGGCCAATGATTTCGGTCGACCAACCGGACCATCGCCGAATATCAATTCGGCGTAACAAACGAGAAATTCCGTGACAACGGCTTGTACACCGACTCCTTGAAGAGCCGCAACACCACCGACTTCGAGTTCTTTGCAACGCAACAGATTGGGAGCCCATACGATGGCGACGTTGCGCGGTGTCATTCCCGTTTCCGCGCCTCTCGCAGCTACTCTGACCAAATGACGCATCAAATACTCCAACGTCCTGCAATAATCAACAGTCATTAATACAATTCGCAGATGCAATTTAACATCGTCTCCATGACGATCGAGAGAGAATATGTTTTTTTTTAATTTCCCAATTTTGTCGTTTATCGATAGAAAAAATTGTGCATCGTGAAACTGACCTGTAATGGGGCGGTGGTAATTTTCTAACGGCGTCGCGCATTCTTCTGAGTCTCTCGGCATCGCTGTTGGCTTGAACGGCACCCACGAAAGTCGAATAGAGCTGATAGGTGCACAAAGGATTTGGCAATTCTCGAAAATACATTTTTAACAACGATGCGACGGAATGAATGTCCTGAAGAATACCCTCGTCGGAGTGCAACGCCGGCACACGATCCTCGTCGAACGCGTGTCGCAAACGTTGAATGTTCGACGTTACACCGCTCAGACGGTAAATACCGTCGACCAAACCGTGATTTTCGATGAATTCGGTGCAACACGTGAGCACGGCCGGAACTGCAACAAACGTTTTGAAATAATTATTAATTTTTTTTTGGTAATCGTTTGTTCAAATTTGAAATCGAAATACGTTGATGAATTATTTTTTTACGGAGAATATTTTTAAATTTTACCATCTTGTCCGGAATTCAACAAATGTTCTCCCAAATCACATCCGAAGACACGTTCCTTGAGAATACCGGATTGTTTGAGTCGTCGCCTGGACGGTCGGTTGAGTATGAAAGATCTGAAGAAAGCGATGAGTTTACCGTGTTTTCTGAGCACCGGTTTCACGGGTAGACGCGACCTCACGGTCGTGGAAACGGTCAAATGGCGCGGAACTTTGTCACCGATAACGGCTACGCATTCGGCCGGAAAAAAACCAACGGCGAAACCGTGTTTTCCACGCCACCACGTGCTCTCACCGGGCGGTGGCATGTCGATCACCGATATCATGTCGCCGACCTGCAACGCGATTGAAAATTAATAATTGGACTGATGAAAAAGGACGGAAAAATCGAAAAAACGGTTGATTTATATTTTTGAATCACGAAGTATTGTTTCTGGTTGTTTTACAGAATTAACGAAGAGAATTTTTGTTTAGATTCACGCGATTGATCTCAATTAAAGAACACCGTAATGACGACCGAACGAAACTGTGCTTCTCTGGGCATTTGTTTCTCACAAGTTGTTTGCCACAATTGACGCGCTTGAAAATCCGTTAACCGGTTAACGATGGAACCCCGCAATTTTTCCCACGCAGCTTTATTGAGTAATCAACATACCGACGAACGCCCGCACGAAGTGGAAATGCGGTGGGCAACTATTGCCGCGATTCGAGCGATAATTATCAATGTTGGCGGGAAGAATACACCGCGGATCGGACGATAATTACGTACCGTTGTCTCTTACATTGAACTTGAATGGTTCATTTTGTTGGGATTGAAATAGCAGGATTGTTTCAAGAATTTGAGGATTTGTTCGTTGGATCGGCTTATTGAGAGAACGAGTTGGAAAGGGAATCGAATATTTTTCAAAGACTACTCGATTTAGAATTTTTTCGATAAATCGTTGCTAAATTTTCGTATGTACTCTGCTTTTCTGGGGATATTGTTTCTAGAATGATTCCAAAAATGTCTGGTGATTTTTTTATTTATGTAAAAAATAACCGAAAAATCTGACAGAATTATACGATAATTTTTAGGAATTCTTTTTTATATCTCAACAGGTTTTATTGTATTAATTCGTCTAAAATTGATTGCAATCCACGACTATTCAGACCATAGCTACGCCGGAATAATAGAAGAAAAAAAGTGTATTAATAGCAAACTGTTTTAATTAAACACAATCGACGAAAACTTTATAGCCGATTGTTCCTAGAAAATAAGGTTCGTATACGAACGAAGGAGTTGATGAGTGAGTTATGAAAATTTGAACCTGAAAGGATATTTCGTCCTGTGCTTGAGCGGTGTACGGACGAACGGCGTAAGCCGCTGCAACGGCGGGTGTGTTTATCGGACAAGAATCGGACTCGGGAACTAGAATTCGTCGGCCGCGGTTATCCAGTTGCAACCAATTGAGAACCGGACCACAGTTGAGACCTTCGTGGTTGAGCTGCGAGAAACGTTCCAAGTAGGTCGCGAGAAGCTCGAAGGCGTTCGTAGGCTGTGCATCTGGTAATTTTGCAATCGACGAGAACTTTCGGTCGAATATACAACGATGCAATTGCTTGTCGAACATCACGAAGTTCTCGTAGGAACGTTGAAGAGTCCAGCAGGCATCGCCCGAGGTCACCCGAACCGCGAAACCCGTGTCGTTAGGAACTTCGCTCACCGATACCTGTAATTTTATTTTTAATCGTTTATGAATAAATCACAGTCGATGCGTAGTTAAATAAGTGAGAGATTACGGATTAAGAAAGTGCGAAATGTTAACCATCTACGACGAAAATAATGATAATTCAAAATAGTGTTGAATATCTACGGACTGATTGTATTATAATTGAGTAAAATAAAAAAGTAAATGAAATATTAGAAATTAGAAATAAATATTCTTCTATTATATTCTAATAATATAATAATAATATTATAATAATTAATTATTATACATATAATAATATAATTATTATATCATAAATAATATAAGAATATAATTATTATATGATAATAATATAATAATTATATAATAATAATATTATAATAATTATAATAATACAATAATAATATATAATAATATAATAATATAATTATTATATGATAAATAATATAATAATAATACAATAATAATATTATAATAATACAATAATAATATATAATAATATAATATTATTATATTATTATTATTAATAAATGTAATTTATTATTATTTTTGTTATTATTATTCTTATGAAATAGAATAATTAAATGATCAATAAAACAAAAAAATGGAAAAAATAATGAATAGATGAGATAAAATATAAGATAATAAAATAAATAAAGAATCGATCACGAACGAAGATTAGATTCGATCCTACCTCCAACGCCCCGAGTTCCACGTGCTCGTAATGAAAATGGGCGCACTCGTCGAGCTTTGGAAATCTCGCTACGCTGCCCATGTTGCTGCCCGAGCTTACCGGGGTGCCAAAGTCCTCGGTCCGTCCGCAGCCGAGACCCTGGAAAACACGAAGAACCAAAGATCGTTAATAAATAAGCTAAAAAAAAAAAATCCTCATCATATCCCCCGTCCCAGCCATCCAATTGCACTAACGAACGAGTGTTTCGCATAAACACCCGGCCTATCTTCACACATTCTCGCCTCATTGCTTCGCAATACAACACCGATAACCAATACGTCGATTAGCTTTATTTTCAACGACCGTAACTATCCATATAAACTATTTATTCATCGTTGCTTCGCCGCATCGAGACCGAACAACTCGTTCAAAGTTGCCGCAATAAATTTCCACGATGAACGAGTGTGTGTACGTAACATGCTACGACGAGCTGCTGACCGGGGTTCTCGCCGGCTTGTCTGCATTTGCAATTGAAGCCCGTGTAACGCGATGAATCATTGTGCGCGAGTGAATTCGAGCTGCGGTGTCGCTTTATTCTATTTTTTTTTTTTTTTAATTTCTCCCCGTCCCTCGCTTCCTCCCGAGTCGCCATAATCTCGCTCTTGGACGGCGGGGACGTCCTCTTTTTTGTTTTCATCTACCCACGTAATTAAAAAAAAAATTGTAATTAAGATAAGAGAAACAAAAAATTGTTATAAAAATATTTCGAAGATAATTCGTGCGGTATTTATATATTTCCTTCTTGTATCTCGGTATTACGCGTAGAAAAATTCGGCGTGCGAGTAATTTTACACCGACGAGATGCGACAAATGTGGGAACCCGTACGCGCACTTGGCGCATGAAAAACCGGGGAGCAACCGACTTTGTCGTCATCGCTCGGAAATATTGTTTCGAGACTCGGGACGGAGGAAAAATTTGCAAGACATCTGTGTCGGAACGAAGAAGTCACCCGAGGGGACGAATGGGTCGTACGACTCGTTCGTTTCTTTCATGGGGTTCAACGGACCGTTGAATGAGAATATTCATATTATTTTTTTGCGACTACGCTGGGCCGCACAGCCGGATGAATGAGCGTTCTGTGCTGTTGCTGCTGTTGCTGCTGCTGATGGGCGAACTGCCTACTCGGTCAAGCTCTACTTCCATCGTCGAACCGAGGCCAATGGAAAATCTATTATTCGTTGACGATCGTTAAATGCAACAAAAAAAAAAAAACGGTGCTTTAACCATCGACCGATCGACGGGTCCTCACTTTCACCGGGGTTTGACAAATACGACACGTTCTACTCGACCGAATAACGTTTGTTTGGATTTTTTTTCAGTTCTAAATACTTCTTAGGGTTCCGGATCTTGAAAAGTAAGCCTAGTGTGATTACTGGCGTGTCTGTCAGTCGGCCACAGCTGATTTTTTCAGAGACCATGCGACGTAGAAACTTCGAGGTTGACATTTTATTAACTCTTGTATTTGGTACTAGACTGTACTTAAAAATATTCATGATTCATTATTGTTGCGGGAATGTGACAATTTTAATTGTTGCGTGATCGTTAATCATAGTTGTGCCTTTGAAAAAGTAGTTCTAATCTATTTCCATTGAATGTGTGTCCATTCCAGCAAAATCATATGTAATTAAATATAATATGATACGAAACCCTCCGGACATGCGTCATCCTCGCACTTGACCACCTTAACCCATCATAAACCCGACAAATAATCGCTTTGTCGTCCCATCGAGCATTCTCCGCGCACTCGTTTGTTGAAAATAGGTATGTGGGTGACATACATGAAATTACGAGTCATTGTATATAACCGTGAAAAAAAAAAAAAAAAAATTCAATCGACCATCGTTGAATGACTCGTAAGAAAAGTGCACACGAGGTGCGAAGAACCCCGTGGTTGAGATAAATATGCGGGTCGACGGGACACGAATCGTGTGGGTCCGATACGTGACGAGAAATAACGCTAACAAACTCGTCGAGTCCGCGTGAATTCGTTCCACGAAGATGCGGGACCCCGATTGTCGATTCAAGACGGACTGTTTCCTTCCACCACACGCTTCTTCGCGTCGTCCTCAACCTCGTCGCCAGCCTCATCGTCGTCGTTCGAATTCCATTCGAGGAAATAAAAATACAAACGCAAGTAATAGGCTCGATCGTACGAAGATTCGCTCGTTACTAACGTCACGTCGTTCGTATCCGTCTTAACCCATGAAAGCGGGATAACATTTGCGAACTGTTACGGTGGTAATGTCGTTGGACAGACCCGGTCGACGAAACGAAGCCTTTCAACCGAAGCCCACCGGTTGATTCTTTCGTCGTCGTTTGTGAGCAACAAACAAAACGTGACGAAGCGCAAAGACTCGACTGCTCAATTACGGGAGAAGAGCTTGCACCAATTATCTCGTTGATCCTTCTCTCAACGTCCCGTACCATTCGCTTCGTCGGGGTTCGAGAACTCCGGGCATTCCTGGGACTCGCGAGAAATATGTCGAGCCGTATGGTCATTGTTTGGTGGACAAAACACGTCGATATTGTACGAGGTTGCAATTGAAAATTACTGTGACGTTTTCATAAAAAATTTTTTTTTTTTTATACTGTGAGAAGTAACCCGATACGGTTGAAATAAAAATGTTTTGAATCAATTAATTTGACTGTACAGAAGTAGCTTGATCAATGATTTTCCAATTGGGAGCTTAAAATAATGTTTTTATAAAATATGAACCGGCTCAATTACATGGATCGCATTTTTTGTATTAATGAAATAATTAATATGATTCTAAGAGACAGGAAAATGATTTTTCGGGGACTGCAGCGATTTGACTGTACAAAGACAGCATAACAAATAATTTTCCAATTAAAAGCTCAAATAAATGATATCATAAAATATAAACTGTCTCAATTCCACATACCAAATTTTCCCCATCAACAAAACAACGAATACGATTTTGAAACTAAAAAAACTATAAATCTGTATTAATCAAAGGTTCAATCATCTATCGACAGTCCGTAGTTATAGTAAGTAAGAACCGACGAGCGATCGATAGAAATTAACTGCCGAGTCCATGCGACGTTCGTCGTATACGTATTACTCGTTCGAATCAACTTCCCTTCTCAATCCGTCTCCGTCGCAGCTCGACGGCTCGATTACGCGGCGTGTTACGCGGCATTGCGTTTCACGAAAGCAGACCGTTTGGTGCGCGTTGCAGCGGAGGAATCGAAGGGAACCGCGGGGGTTGGAGATGTTATTACGCTCATGGTTTCGCAGCGGTGTCGAGAAGTCGGCTCGCTCGTTGGGCGGTCCTCAGCACGCGACTCTCCTTCTATTCGTCGTCCGGACCGCTGACACGAGACCGACCGAAACTTTAGCCACCTGACTCGACGTACGAACACATTCTCTTTCGTCGACTACGATCGATCGCTTCGATTCGAACGATCGGCCATAACCTCGTCTCTCGATACGGCTTTGGGTTGAAAAGTTTTCGCATTCAACTCGAGAACCAACGACATTGAGAAGACGTCTTCAAGGATGCGAATGCTCACGAATTTCCATCTTTGGCAAGGTGACCTTGGTTTGAAAGTTTTTTTTAAATTAACGAAATTTTATCGAACTTTGGGTTGGGATTTTTCCGTATTAAACGTGAGAGAACCAACGAGATTGAGAAGATGCCATCGAGGATGGCAGCGAATTTTCATCGTTGGCGAGGTGACCTTGGTTTGGAAAAATAATGAAAATTTTTTAAAACGTCGAAAGCTCCTCCGGAGCAATCCTCTCTCTCTTGAGAGAGAGAGAAAAAATACTTGTCACGCGACATTCGGTCAACGTTTGAATTGGCACGCGCCCCATCACAGACGATAATTCACAGCTTCAACGGGTCTAAAAATAATAAATATAAATAAACGCGTCGAAAAATCATCGTAACGCCCACTTTGATTGTAACGAAGGACACACAAAAGAACAAATGGAACATATAATTCCACTTCTCGCCAAAAACTCTGCGACGCAATCGTACCAACAATCTCATTGAATAAACAATTTAAAAAAATGTTAAGCCACAATACATTAAAAAAAAGACGGAGATTAAAAAACAGAATTCTATTTGACATTTAAAAGCGACAAAAATAACGAAGCAAATGCATACATACGATGCACTTAAAAATAACGTTGATCGTGAAGGATTCCATCGAAAGGCATCCCCGTTGATCCGTGACAAACGGATTAACGTCCGGGTATCGCAAGTTGGTCACTGAATCGTCGACGCGAAATATCTCGTTGTCGAGTGATGCTCGTAAGAGTCTGGCGCGAGCCCGAGAAGACGGCGAAGAGCGTACGTCGTCGACGTCGACGTCGAGGTCGACATCGTCGTCGTCGTCGTCGTCGTCGTCGTTGACGTTGCTGCCGTTGCCGATGCTGCTGCTCTTGCGTCGCATCCTCGGCTCACGTCAACCCGCATTGCCTCCTTTCAACGCACAAACCACCGCGGACAACCGCGTACTTGCGATGCACGCGTACAGTATATGTAACTTGCCCGGCTCAAACGCGCACTTGTATGCTCGACAAGGCTCACGGTACTTTTTCAACAGCGCGTTATAAAATAATTATTATGCGCTGCGAGGCGCGACAAACGTCATTTCGTACCCGTCCTCGTGTTTCATGGCTCTGCGCTGGTTCAAAAAAAAAAAAATGGAAGCGCGCTGCAACGACGATGACGACGGAGATGTTGAATCGAACGACGAAGACGTTGGAAAAAAAAAAGAAAAACGACAACCGCGATGTTGAAGTAAGTAGCTCTCCGTCTCTCGGTCGACTCAATTAAATCATATATTTTCAGACCTCGAGCTTTTAAAACCGAACCCTTTGACTTTTTTATACTTCGTCCCCACTGCTACGTTTTAGTATTTTTTTTTTTTTGCTTGGTTGTGCGCGTTGTGGATTATTGCGTGTATTTGTACCTCGAGATGATAGGAACAGCTGCCGCAACCGCTTAACACCCGACGCATGGCTCCGGCCTCTTCCACACGTGTCTGTCTTACGTGTCTGAAGAACGAACTTACACTTTCGATTGTATCAAATTCTTCTCAAAGTCTTGCTCATATATTGTCGTCTCGTTCGTTTATTTTTATTTATTAATTTATCCATGTTTATTTATTTATGACAAAATATTATTCTTTTCTTTATCCGTCGTGAAAAAAAAATGGTCATCATTTTTTATCGTTAAAACTTTTGATTTTCACAAAATAAATATTGTGGCATGAATCATCGTTTCACATTTCAAAACAACATCTCCGGTTCTTCAAACTTTTGCCAGATTCCATTTTTTTTTCTCTTCGCATCTTCCATTCCATATATTTTTTTTTTTGTTATCGTTGCCCAGCTGCTGTGGTTGCGACGTTTCGATCAAACCCGTCACGCAATTGAAACTAACGAAGCGCACGTTCGTATCATCAGCATTATTTCGTAGAAACTTTTTTTATTTTTATTTCCCCGAGATTTGGCTCGACGGATAACCGACCGTGCTCACTGGACCACCGTTGACGTTACTGCCGCAGTCGTGTTTATCGCTTTCGCGGGGTAACATCGGAGATTGAACGAGAATGGCTCGACGGCGATCGCTGGGTCAGCCAACTTCGATTCTCTTCGACTGTATATGCTCCACATAGATAAGAAAGCTACATACGTTTCCGTACATACGTATAGAGTTACAAAAAAAACCAAAAGAAAAAAAAGAAACAGAAGCAAAATGAGACGAAATGCACTCGCGACCGTAATGGTTGATGAAAAATAAATGTTGATGGGGGATAAGCCCCGGCGAAGTTACGTTCCGACGGAGAAGAGAAGAAGTTTAGAAGCGCGAGACGAGTCGTCGCGTCTCGAACGAACGGAGCGGTAAAAGCGCCCGGATGGCTAGAAGGGAATAACGAGCGCTTCGTCGGGCGCGCACAGGGATCGCGCGCGCGTCCGAGTCCCGATGAAACTGGGTCACAAACGAGCGTGAGCGTTGCCGCTAGAGCTGCTGTTGCCGCGTATATGATCGCTATGTAGTATATATATGTCGTACATATATTTATGTGGTATATATATTTGTGGTATTTATATATATGTGGCCTATATATGTGTGGTACACATATTTTAGTGGTATTTGTCTATGTGTGGTACATTTATTTTCTGTGGTATATATATTTGCGGTATTTATATATGTGTGGTACATATATTTACGTAGTCTATATATTTGTGGTATATATATATACCGGTGTTTCTACGTGCCAGTTTCGCTGAAGGAAATCATCCGGGACCACCGGGACTCCGCGAGGGATATAATATTGTTGTATATGCACCATCGCTATTGGAGTACATAGCCCGCGTTCACGGCCGATGCGCGATACGTCTCTCTCGACGCTCTTTGACAACCGGGAAGCCTCGTCGGGGCCGACCCTCGGAACAACTCCCCGCCCCCGGGGGAAACTCGCACGAGGAAAGCGTGCACGCGTCGATACTTTACGCGGGCGCACCTTGCTACTACCCCTTCGCGAGGGTGGAAAATACGAAGGACGTCAAAGAAGAAAAAGGTTATCGCTATGGGTGGGATATATATTTATTTTTTATGTATATGTGGTATGTATAGTTCCGGGCCATAGCAATGAGCTTTTTTTTATCCCGTCTTTTTCTAAATAGATGTATTGATTGCTATCATATTTATGTTTTCAACAAGATAAAATGGTGGAGATTATATAAACCATAAATGACTGGAATATATATTTTTTATATTGGGTAAATTTATATTATGTATTGATGATTATAAAATGATTAATGTAAATTAATTTAAATGAAAGTAAAAGATAAGACATCTAAAGGCTCTACAAGACTATTGGCTAATCTATATATCTATAGTTCCAACCCGCAGCAATCTTTTTTTCGCTGGTGTCACTCGGTCCCCAGCTCCGTGAAGGGTAGGAGTAAGGTGCGCCATATATACATATATTTATACCCCGTCGAAGGGTCGCCTACCCTCCGCGGATGAGTCAGGTCACGGTAATGGAAATCAAGCTTCCAATACCGTATACCGAATATGAAAAATTTCTACGAATATGTCATAGAACGGAAATAGAAATGAGATTTTAAAAAAAAAAGTACATCATACGAGCTTGTCATAAAATATGTGCCATAAAGTACGAGACTTCTCGTACGTTCGTCGGCGATAAAGCTGGGTTCGAGGCTTTGGCGAGAAAACTGGAGTGTTTTAACGTTCGTATGTTTCGACGACGACGACGACGGCAACGACGCCCACTGATCAACGACCCACTGACAGCAGCCAAGCCCACTGGTGGTTCGGTCATCTGGTCCAGCAACACCAGCTGAATCGCTCGATCGAACGTCTACCAGGCATACCAGAATTTAGGCAAACTATTCCACAGTGGTTCGCAATTCAAAGACCGGACTATCGACTCCACATATATGTGCAGGAATTGGGTGCGGATTGGAGTGCCGAATATTTCATGTTCTGACAGGGCGATAAAACGAATTGAAATGCTCCGAAAATGAATCTACCGAATCGACGTGACTACGACTGGCAATGTAGCTTTATATTATTTTCATATACGTTTTCGGGATTTTAATCTTTCTTGCAATTATTTTCGGAGCATGTCAATGCGATTAATTGACCTACCGGAACATTGAATATTCAGGACTTCGATCCGCACTCCGTGGATTTACCGCAATTCGCGAATCTCCGGTAAATTCAATCTCCTCGAGTTCCGTCGAACATCCAATCTCGCGGAGTCTCGGATTTAAGCAGACCCGAGCGAACTCGTGGCTCGTCGGTGAAGATGGAAACTCGGAGAACCTCTCCGTGGAATGATTTTATTTATCAAAACCCAAAGAAAAAAAAAATGTGCACTTGCTATGCATATTTATAGATACTCGTTACAACGGTACCGCATATAGGTACCGTGTTTATTCGCTTCGAGCCGCAGCCAACGTCGAATGTAAATAAAATGTAATCCCGAAGTAATTTTAACAATCCAGAACTCGAGTTTATTCGTAACAGGATCGACTAAAAAAATAGTCGAACGTTCTCTATGCCGGCACTGGATACATTTTATTTTCTTAATTTAACATTTTTTCGAAGATCCAATATTTTGTTATTTTTTAAGCAAACAAAATATTTCTCCTACGTATTGCCATAGCCACTGATTAAAAATTATAAATCTTTCCCCTTCTTTTATTCAACAAGCACCATAAGAGCACTGTCAACCTGGCGGAAAAATTTTTTTTGGAACTGCTAATTCCTGAAGGCGAGGGTGGGGGAGGGGTGGTCGAATTAACCATCAATAAATTCTCTCATCCTGTACTCATATAAAAAAAACCCTGGTAAATATTTCAAAGACATACTACGATAACTTTCTTGAGAAAAAAATTCTCATAAAAAATCTTCACTTTCCATCTCGTTACATCGGCTTTTTCCCCGTCAAGTAAATTTGGACGAGCGAGAGGGATCGGTGTACGCGAGCGCGGGCGAGAGCTAGCCGAAGAGCACGGGGTTGACGACGTGGCGTTGGAGGCGCGCGAGATTCTATCGATTTGTTCTCGCAAGCGGGATATGGAAGGACGTGAGAGGCAGACGCGGGGCGAAATAGAACCAACTTCCGCATTCCCCCGTTTCCCCGCGGCGTCAGGGAGATTGAGCAAAACCGTCGCGGGGGGGAGGGGGGCAGAGGGCGAGGGCAAGATATCGTCGGGCCACGGGAAAAACTGGCCTGAAAATGAGTAGATACGAGTAATACGTAAAGGGTGATTCAAAAAGACGGCATATCTTTAAAAACGGTTATTTCAGAGATACTTATGTTTTTCTTTCAATGTTTTTTTTCGCAACTGTCATGTGCATGCTTTGGCAAATTTAGTTATGGAGTGAGATAGATTTTAACAATGCTGTGGAAGTGATGGAAGGGTTTTTATGAAAATGGTGGCGCTGCAAGAAATGCATTTCGCGATCTTCTCTGGAGAGATAAATAAATGACATTCGATGGAGAATACTGTAAAATGAAATGAAAATCTTTCCAACCAATTTTGTGTATTTTATTAAAAAGAAAGAAAGAAAATTTGCGTTCTCGATGAATCACCCTTTATATCTATATCCTCGACGGGGCTTCGTCTTCTTGGGGAGTGGATGATCTGAAAACGGGCGGAGAGAAAGGAACGGAGATACGGTCGTACGAAAGTAGGAAGCTATGGAAGAGATATGACGCATCGAGATTATTTGCTGGCCGCGATGGACCCTCGAGTGCACGCTGTGCGGAGGGATATGAAAGGTCTGATACCCGACAAACAATTGATTATCCTTTCAGCGTTTCGAACAAATCGCTGTGGCAAAGAACGAGTCTATGAGATATTATGAGGAGAGATTTATTTCGAGACGTTAAAAATCATAGAGAGTTTAACAGATTCAATGATCTCATGTTGGGTGAGATTTTGGAATGTAAATAATTCATTATCGAATATTTTGTGAGTATCTCGGGGAAGCTCGATGAAATGTGAATTAACAATATTAATCGTTCATTGTTGGTAATCTTTGTTCTTTATTGTTATTTTATTTATTTATTCATTTATTCATTTATTCATTTATTTATTTATTCATTTATTCATTTATTCATTTATTCATTTATTCATTTATTCATTTATTCATTTAATCATTTATTCATTTATTCATTTATTCATTTATTCATTTATTCATTTATTCATTTATTCATTTATTCATTTATTCATTTATTCATTCATTTATTTATTTATTTATTTATTTATTTATTTATTTATTTATTTATTTATTTTTTCATTTATTTATTTATTTATTTATTTGTTTATTTATTCATTCATTCACTTATATTTTGAACGAAAAATCGTCGAAAATGATCCCGAATAAAGGTGAATCAGACGAGTTAGTACTAATCACATTTTTTTTCTTTAACAAGAATTACAGGATCAAAAAAATGTAAAATCTACATTATAAGCGTTGCATCGAAGAGCTTCGAGAGTTTGCAAAGAGGAACAACTCGTCCGTCATACATTGTGCGTGCTTCGTTACGGTCCAGAAACGTCTACCGGATGGAGGGAGAAGAATGACTCGCGAAACAGTGAGAAAACGGCGGGGTAGGAAATAGCCCCGTGTACCGAGGTACATAGTCGTTCAAACAACATCTAAAAATAAAATGTTTCTCGCGGGAACGTTAACCGCGTTAACTGTCGATGCCTCGTATTTCCAATTTCGGTACGCGTTATGTGGCTCGAGTTTGACGTGCAAATATGTTACGCGTGAAAAAGTTACCGCAACGTTGTTCTACCGAGTAAACGCATTTCATTTTCATACTCGGTTGACCCTCACGGGTCACTCGGGGTCGGGGGGACCCCACGAAATTTCTAAGTTTGAATTTCTGTGAAACTCGCAAACGTTAATAATAATAATAATTCGAACGGTTGTCATTATTTGGTCTTCTTTCTTCTCGAAATTTTTTATCTCTATACTTAAAGATTTATGTACGTTTTTAACCGGATTTGTAAATTAGATTTTCAGATGAGAATTCACTTTCGAAGCACAGATTTTAGCGCCGTAATTTATCATTTCTATCGATATTGTCGAAGCAGCATCAGTTTCGCGGAAATAAAACGAAACAAGCCCTGATTTTCTCTAATCTCGTTTCCTCCTCGCCATTTTTACCGAACAAACGATGTCGCTTCGAGGCCCAGAAAAGCTCGTTCGACGATTATAATCGATCGCATCTCCGCCAACGCGACGCCGATAGCGTCAAGTGACTCATAGATTAAAAACCAATCACAAGCGACCGCGTCGTCGAACCAATATTCGATGGACGTTAAACGCGACGCCTTAACCGGCACGGTGATCAAATTTGTCCGGAAGTTTCTTCGACGAGAATATTCGAACGGCCCGCGACGCGAATTTAAATCGATCGGTTGCCGGTACAACTTCCGGCCACAGGAAAAAATTACCGACGAATTTTTAGCACGTTCATGGTCCGATGACGGGAGGGGGTTACGATCCGTACACATTCGGCAAGGTTCGATTTTGCCACCGGAAGGCCAGAAGCAATTTGGAAAACCGGAATTGTCTTCTCCGAGCGTGATAACCGTTGCTCATTCGAACGATTATCATCGCCGTAATACAATTTTCCGAACGTTAATGGGAATTTTCCAGACAATTTTCCGGAGGGTCGTGTCATCGACGAAGCCTCCCTCAACCCTCCGGCGAATCGCCCGGGCGAATGCAATTAAATTGCGGAAGAAAAAAAAATTCTCATTCTTTCTTCGCGCCGCTGATGAGAAATTGGTGGCGGATCGAAGTTTCGAATGTTCATTATTCCGACGGGTCAATGAATCGCGTTAATATTACCAATACGAAAAATTGAATTGATGAATAAAAATGTTTCAATGGGCTCGAAGAAGTTGATTGTGTAAAATTTGAAGACTAACCTTGACAGTATGCTGCTCGATGTCGTTGAGTCGTTGGGCTCGAGGCCGCTCGGGCGTCGGTCCGGGCATCCTGACGTGATACTTGTCGGAGGACGCCGAAGACGACGACGAGGGTGGACGTTCCAAGTCTCTCATGAGATCCTGAGCACGCGCCAGGATGACGGCGTTCTTTCGGACCTCGTTACTTAAAGAACTTCATACTTCGATCCTTCTTTTCGACTCACTGAAACACGTGTAAGAACGAAAATTTATAAACTTTTTTTTCTTCAGGATCTTGTCTCTACCCGTTGATGGTTCCACTTCGGTAGAATTATATTACGGTCGTGAAGGGGTTTTTTCGACCCCAAGTGCTAAAAGTTCTATCGAAAAAGCTCTAAATTACAGTTTTCATTTTTTTGGGATGTAAAAAATGTTGAAAATATTCTTCAAGCCTTCAACAATTAGGAGCAATTCGTTATTCTCTAAAATTATAATTGTAACGTAGTTGAAAAGAAGTGGAAGACTTTTATTTCTACGGAATCGAACGCAGAATTTCCATGGGGTCTTCTAGAACCCGGATTACCTTTAACGGCTACTGTAAATTCCGAATCACATTTTTATTCTCATCACCTTTTCACGTCCGGTATTTCGACTATTAGTTGTTTTTTTTTTCGTTCTTACCAACGCGAGACGAGGATGAAAGTGCATGTGTGTGTGTTTACCGTAAAATGCGAAAGAAAAGATCGAATAGGCCGTATCGCATTTTGGAATCGGGAGTTGCCGCAGCGCGAGCGAAGGAAAGCGGGTGCCGAAAGTATGTGTTTCGTTGCCTCGACGTTGATTCGCCGCCTCGAATCGAAAGACCTTGGGCCACCATAGTTATATCGGCACGTGCAACGATCGACCTCCCACCAACCTCGTTCAATGTTCCCGCGTGCACGAAAATGATAAGACGGCGGAATAATGCGCAGCATCTACCTGTATCGTGCGCAAGGCCGCTGTCGATATTGTAACCTTGGATCGAAACTCACCCACCCGGGGACCATTGTGATCTTACACCGACAAAGTCGTGGTGAATTACATCGAAGATCTTTTTTGCTCGTTGAAGGATTGGTCCTCTACGGTCCCTGGGGTCGGAGGGTTTGTGTAAAAATGGAACGAAATTATGAATAAAATTCGAGTTCTTTTCATAGTTTAGTTGACCTTTTTTTCTCTAATGTTTTTATCTTCGTGATTCAAAATAGATACGGTTTTTGAAGCGGGCACTATCGCGATGGTTCTTATTTCGAAGATGAAACTAAAAATATTTATTTAAAATATTTAGAGAAATTAAAAAAAGTTATTAATATTCTATGTAAAAGAAGTAAATTTTTCGACGTCTTCTTTTTAATTTATCCTGACAACTATGTTACAATTACGATATAAAAAAAAAAAGTATTGCTCATAATTATTGAAGACTTAAGAGCTCATGCTTCGAAATAAATATGCTTTTTGAGACGAGCACTATCGCGACAATATTTATCTTGAAGTAGCAACTCTTCAATCATATCAAAACAAGATGGAAACGAGACGGAATTGCGTGACGAAGGATCCGAATGTTGATTAGAAAATGAAAGCTTTTCGGTCGGTATTACGAAAACGAATTAACGGATACACGTACGAAAGAGTAATCTCGATTAACCGAGGAAAAACACGCAGAACCGCGACCGCGTTATCGAAGGCGTCGACGTTGAGAACGTTGTATCGAGTTTCGAAAAAGCGATAACCACCGACGGGGGGACTCTCCGACACGACGATGGTAAACCGTAGAACCGTCACACGCGAGAGAAGCCCGTGAAACTCTTCGCTGTGGAAACAATGCGATTTATCGAGTGATTATTACGGTGCGGCTATCTCCGGCTGGACGCTACTCAAGTACGTTGAACTTAAGGACCAGATTCCCGTTGCTATACCAAAATTTATTATCCAATCAAAAAATCTGCGGCTTACTTTTTCCCATAAAAATTCATGAACCGATGATTTATTATTTCCGTTGTTGTTGTTATTCGACAGATTACGTGTACTCAGCTACATATATTTTTTGTTACTTCTAAATTAACCCTAGAACCGTGTCGTATTTTTTGGCAATCGTTATTTCTGTGGGTCACGCGTGTCTGATTTTTTTTGGCTAACTAATGTGTACCAAAAATTTTATAAAAATTCCGAAATACTGTATAACTATTCTACTTTACGATGCACTCATTATTTCATTTTTGAAAAAAAATGTGAGTCATAAAAAAATATAGAATGGCCGCAAAACGTGGTTAAAGTATGAAATTGGAAGAACAAAAATGACCTACGTACCCGTTTCTAGGATTAATTCTGCACCCTTTCCTACACTCATCTCCATCAACATTAAATAAAGTGCGCATGGAGTGACCATAAACGTGAGAAACTCGAAGAATCCAATTATCATGCAAATATTCACTCTACGAATGAAAAAAAGAAGAAAAGAACAAACAAAAAAAATGAAAATAAAAAGAAGATCGTCGTTCTCGTCGTGCGCAGCAAATTCCGCGCGTCTCAACACAACTCCGGATATCTCTTCGGCTTTTATCTTCACAACTCAGCCGCAACTCTCAATTTCACTTGCAAGAAGCGAAACGCGTTTACGTATAGTACGTGCTCGCGTCTCGACCGCCTACGGAACGCCGAATAATATCCGAGACGGCGTCTTTCTAATTCTCTTTCTTTTTTTTTTTTTCGCACTGCAATCATTATTCATTTTTTCCGGTGCGGAGCGCGAAACCCGCTTTGCGCGCTTCCCGTATTTTATTTCTTCGGCGAAGCCGAGGCCAAGATCGGAAGATATGGGGGAAAAAATGAAAAAGCGTGGAAGATAAGAAGGTGTCGGTCTCGGTGGGTTAACAAACGAAATAAGAAAGTGTTGAAAACGCATCCGCAAGCGAGACTCGCGCGAGAATGACAAAGTTGCAAACTTGCAAACTTGCAAACGTTTGACGAAGATGACCGTCGACAATTAAGAGATGCGCGCGGGTACGGGAAGAACGCGTGTGCCGTCAACGATTCCCGTCGTCGAAGACCGCGGAGGGGAAGAAAGTTATAACGAGGCCTGAGAGCCGTTAGTTACAGAAACCGCTGGAACGATTCCTCTCCGGCGCGCACAATCGTCTCCGGGTCTCGGCTTCCGGCACGGCGCCTCGATTAACGCTGCTGCCCGTCACATCTTCCGCATACGCACACCCGTTATAGTAACGGACAACTTTCCGGATGGGAATCGAAAAACCGAATATTCAATGTTTCGACGGGTCAATGAATCGAATTTAAAATGCTTGGAAAGTCAATGTTTCGAATCGGCTTGGCTCCGAATGACAACGTTCCGAATGATCAAAATCCCGAAAATGTGTATGTAGGTATAGCGAAGTAGCTCGTTCGACCGCGTGAAGATGGCGGCAATTCGGAGGCGGATAGATAATCGATTTGGACAATAGTTTTGCTTCGTCTCGGCTTAGGTCGGCTTGTTTTATTCGGACGAGCGATTGGTGGCTGTAAAAGTTTTGACCCGCCGACGGTTTGGTTTTCGGGATTTTGATCTCTCGGGATATTGACAGGCGGAGCCATGCCGATTTGGAATATTTATTTACGGAGCGTTTTAATTTGATTTTCTGACACGTCGAAACATTGAATATTCGCAACTCCGATCTGCACCGAACGTTTCGTTGCCGTGCGGTTATTACATACCGTGTTTATGCACAAAACGATGATGGCTTCGCTACGAATCGAGCCGGTATTTGCAAAACGCCCGGTCAGTACCATCGATTTTTCAGGGAAACCGTAGAAGCTTCCCTCGCGATTCTCCTCGTACGTGTAACGTGCGGCAACGTGACTCATGCGAGCTTATGGGATTTATTTACAACCGTCCGGTACACATTTTTCGTTATCTCAGCAGTCGAGACGCTAACAAGCGCGATCGTAGACAAGAAGAAATTATAATTAAAAACCTTAAACATTTCAATGTCTCTCATTTTGTCGTTAAATTGATTTTATATGGAAATTTTATGGCAATAGCGAGAATCCTTGGGATTTTCTTATTATTATTTATATATTTGTTATGTAAAACATTTTAATGCCTTCGTTCAATTAATTTTTATTGAACTATTATTGCAAGTGAGAATTCTTGGGATTTGCTTGTTATTATTAATATATATTTTTTATGGCGTTCTCGTAGAGAAAAATTATGCGTTCAATGTCAGGAGTTTGAATATGGTAGAGGCTTTGAAGAAGCAATGCATATCCGTACCCAAAATCTCCGTTCGTAATTAGACGGGTCACGGTATAGATCGGTTTTCGCTGTCGCGTTGAGGCAGCGGTAGGATCTGCTCAATGGTCATTTTGCGAAAGGGTTTGAATCCGGAGGGGAAGCTTACTTCCTCTGCAGTCTCGCTCGCAACTTCGCTCTGTCTCTCATATACCAGCAAGGTCAGGGACCAGAACTGTAGAAGAATAGATTTTTACCACATTGTACTACGATAGTCGTCGCCTATGCCTAATTGTTCGGTACGGTATTACCGAATCTAGAGAACAAGGAACCGGCAGTAGAACATACACAGAGGAAGAATAAAATTTTTATATATCGACACCACGACTCGGTCTATTTGTTATGTAGTTATTGCTATTTGCTTTTTAGCAGTAAGCCCTGCAAATTGCCTCGTCAACCCTAATTATAATAAAAATAAAATAATAATAATAATAATAATAATAATAATAATAATAATAATAATAATAATAATAATAATAATAATAATAATAATAATAATAATAATAATAATAATAATAATAATAATAATAATAATAATAATAATAATAATAATAATAATAATAATAATAATAATAATAATAATAATAATAATAATATTAATAATATTAATATTAATAATATTAATATTAATAATATTAATAATATTAATATTAATAATATTAATATTAATAATATTAATATTAATATTATTATTATTATAATATTAATATTGTTATCATTATTATTTTATTTTTAATATAATTAGGGTAATTAGGGGGGGTTAATATTGATATTAATACTACTAATAATAATAATAATAATAATAATAATAATAATAATATTAATAATAATAATAAATGGAATTACAAAAATATATATCGTAAAACTTACATCAACCAGCCAAGCATCTGCTTCTCTACCGATTTATTCTCCACCTACTCACGTTTTACAACCCAAACTCCGTCAAAGCTCGGCAATCAAACCAAAGTAAGCCAAACTCGTTATTAGGTTAGACGGTCTCGAACAGCTGCGATAACAAATGAATTATCGTCGCGAGCCGCGAAACCGTGGAATCGACGGAGAAACAACATCAAACGATTACGATTGAATAACGCATTTTGCGTTACGACGATAAATAATCAAACGCGGACGTCCGGAAGTTTGAGCCCGGAACCTAATCGCGATTATGTCACACCGGCGTCGGAACGAATAACTCTCTCGCGTTATCTCGAAACTCAACCCTTTTCTATCCCTCTCAAACCCGTGGAAGAACCCTTTTTTTCGTCACCCCGCCATTGAACCACTCTATCGCGCCCTATTCTCGTACCACTTGACGCGCACAACTTGCGTTGCACCGCCGTCTTCCTCCCCTTCGGTCCCCCTCACCCGTTTGCCAAGTTCCCCTTAACCGAGTACAATGTAACGCGATATCATCCGCAAGAGCATAACACAATTTGCGAAGCCACCTTCCAAGGAATAACCCGGAAAAACATTGATACTCCAATGTCGATTACTTTTGTTCGGATGATTTAGATTCGTTCATCGTTGTTTGGAAGTTTGCTTGATCTTTATGAGGAAACATTGTCGCGTTAAGGCGAAGAGATACATCGACTGAGCGCAAGTGAGATACGACCATAGGCGGCTATGCCGGAGCTACGGAGAAAGAGAGAGGACAATCGGATGTAACACTTCACCTTAACGTCGACCGCGAGAGCAAGGCCGCGGAACCCACAGTTCGATAGCCCCCGTGTGGACATGGTCGTAGGTTGACCCTATGGCAACTGCCACGATCGGAAGGATGCTGACAAAACCAACGGAACACAATCGACGATCGTTGTGTCACGGTAATTTAATGTAATAAAAAAACATTAAAGACAATTTATGTGTATATTTATATATATGTATACGGACATACCCGACTCGTCCAAGACGGTACGTCGACACTCCCGTGGTTGAGAACCACTGCGAACCCAACGTCAAAGCGAAAACGACACATTTGCCGGACGCGAGAAGTACACCCGTGTTGCTGTTGCTGTTGCTGTTCCTGCTGCTGGTGGCGATGATGATGATGATGGTGCTGCTGCTGCTGCTGCTTGGCGAAGCCTCGCGTTGACGAAGAAAACTATCGTTCGTCTATCGAAGATCCAACAAACCCATCGGACAATCACGCTCGTCGTTATTTTTTACGTTGGCGCATCGCCGACGATACGAAAACTTCGCACTCGCGTTATACATCGACGATTAACCGTCATTTATCTAAACCCCCGTGGGTATGGAGAAGACGCGGTTTTTCACGGTATACGCTGTCAAGTCTCTCGTTACGACTTGACCGACCTGCCCAACCTGACCTGTTTCCTTCGCTCGTTTGCGCTACTGGCTGGCCTCACGTTAAATGCAACCGAATGCATCTCGTGCGCAACGGTTTCTGCGCAGAAACCGCGGGGTCGGGGTGGGGCGACGAGACCGGCCGGCCGGGCGATCACCGCGCACGCGCGGGAAAAATACGATTTACTACGTGGACCACGTTCGTGGTTATGGAAGAGAGAGAAAATGTTGTCATTCGACTACCGTACGATGAGTTTTATTTATTGTACGATAGGAATTATCGTGTATTATTATTTTACGTAGAACGGTTCAATGGGGACGCATTGTTTTAAACGTTGATTGGTCTACGCGTGGGAGAATCCCCGGTGCGTAGCGTTGTTTTTATTTATTTTATTTGCGAGCTATGGGGGGAGGTTTTTTTTTTATGAGTTTGGGCTTTAGGAAATTGATTGTAATTTTTTTGGGTATTTCGAAAGAATGCCGAAATACGGGGATCTCGGATTAGATGATCAGATTTGTTCAGTGGTTTTTCTCTGGGGACGTTGCCACATTCGGGCTGATTTATCTCAGTCTCCGGCGAGTTTGTTGACGAGCGTTCTGTGGAAGACGAGTGACATGGAAACGCTGCCGGGTGGAAAGCATTGCGGTATTTTCCTCATGAAGTGGTCAGAGTCGTTAACCCGCATATGGTGACCGATCTAGGGTTAATGATTTGACATTTTTATTTATAAACTTTCTGGTCTCGGAACGAAGGAGATAAAAAAATATATTGATAAATTGCGATAACACGAATCAATCATTTTCAAATACACAATTCCTTCTTCGCAATTACAAAAAAAATGATAAATTTGGATAACACGATTCAAACATTTTTGATTACATAATTCCTTCGTCAACGTTACGAAAAAAAATTTGAGTTGCGATAACACGATTGAATAATTTTCCCAATACATAATTCCTTCTTCATAATTAGAACGACGAAAAAAGATTAATTGATTATCCCTTATTTTTTCCTCCTCTTGAACATTTCATGATCTCGTCCCTGTGATTGCACGTCATTGTTATCACGACGCCTTTTTACTCCGTCATTCTCCTCAAGCACTCCTTGTAACTTTTTCAACACAGCTTCTTCTACTTCAGACGAATGGCTTACATTCAGCAACGAAAAACATTTTTCTCTAAATTCGTTGTTAAGCGTTTGTTGCAATACCGTTTCGATCGACGAGCTCAGCAATCGACAAACGGCGTCGTGCCCATAGTACGGGTCAACGTCATCGGTACTTATATCCATCCGTGATAGTGAAGACTAAAAATGAGTTGTATTGACGGTAATTACACACATTCGTCGATAAAAATAAATTCGTACAAATATATATTTTTTTCTTTTTAATCTTCCAGATTAACTTATACGAATAAATGAGTGATTAAATCAATGGATGAATAAATGAATAAATAATTAAATAGATAAATAAATAAATAAATAAATAAATAAATAAATAAATAAATAAATAAATAAATAAATAAATAAATAAATAAATAAATAAATAAATAAATTACCGGTAAGGACGAGTCATCAGACATCTTAAAACAAGCCCAATGAAGACATTTTTGTGATGGGAAATTCAAACAGATTCACCCAGGACATCGGAAAAGTCCTGGCGTCCTACGGTCCGAAAAACCAAAATTCGAAAAAAGCGACGCTCACCGCGTCTGTCGATCCATTGTCGCGGAATCATTCCTAAACACGACGAGCGATTAGCTCGGTCGGTTTCATCAGCTCCCTGCCTTACCGACCGCGCAAACATTTCCAAAATTTGATTAAAGCTTCGAAGCGGGCCTTAGAATCATTGTTTCATTCAGCCGTATGCCTTCGGTACTGCATAATGAATGATACAACGATAATACTTTTATACTTCACTTAAGGCGAAGTGATACATCTGACTTTTGTAGTCTTACCCGCAGGCGTAGCCGCCAATGGTGCTATCTCCCTCGCACTTATCGCGGCCGTGGCAATGTATCATGTTACCTTAAGACGATGGACTAAAAACGCTCTCTCCATCTTTCTCGCTCCGCAGTGAGCGCCGATAACGCTGTCACCTTCCCACTGCGCAATGTAGTCTATTACCTCAAATTGAAACCAACGGAGTCGTTATTCTCATTTCGTTCGTTATAAATCCTTGTTTTTCAGCATAATTCCAACGAGAAAATGCTGCCCCCTGGCCATACTCGGCCGTGCTACGAAACCCCAGTCGGTAAATAACCGAATCAAAACATTGTTCGACGGCGCAACGAGAACCCGAGAAGGGCCACGCAGGTTCAACCGGTAATGACACCGCTTCCGGTCGGTAAGCTGCGTAGGGCTCGATACAGACATATACCCATCGCATATCCAAATAAAAAGCACACAGCCAAAGACCTCATGTGCCCGCGCGACAGTGACAAGTGCCACTCGTGACAACAACACAAACAACGAACTCTCGAGTGCGTTGTTCGACGCAAACGTTATTGCGATTGGATTATTTACGTTCGTCATACGCGAGCATTGTTGGCTTGCGGTATAACGAGTGATTCGGTGAGAATAAAATCGTACCGAATGTCAGAAGAGGATCAGAAGCCCGAACCTAACCTAGACGGGCGAGCGGCTCAACCGCGCAAGATTCGTCACCGGTGAGTTTTTACTTCCACGATAAATATTAATGAATATTTCCTTGTTTTGTTGGTTTTCGTTTGTCGCTTCATTAATTCGTCATTCGTTGGAATAACGATATTTCCGGGGTTGGAAATCGTAAGTGATAACCGGTGTCATATTATCGAGTGGGCCACGCATCTTTCGGTCGAGTTTGCGGAACGCGTGCTGCTTGGAAACACGACTGGCCGTTGACCAATCGCTCGGCGTTTCGGGCCTCGCCTGACTCCCTCGTCCGCCAATCGCTTTACCGCGTTTTCTCACAATCGTCGCGTCATAACGTTTCGAACGAAAATCTAAAGTGCGTCACGCGCGATCCCTCGCAAACTAGTTGTGTACGTATCGCTATTGTAAACAATAACGGAGTGTCGTTGTTATTCCGAAACTTTGTAAATCGGTGCAACGCAACTGCGGTGATAACGATAAAGCGATGCGCTGTTTTCGGAACGATTATGCGGTAACGTAGACGGAAAAGTTGTGGAAAAAGGAATGGAGAATAGAGAAGTGCGTGGCTATTTTGGTATAAAAGACTCAAAACGTTTGGATTTAATTTTTGTGTGAGATCGTAGTTTGGAAAATTAGTGAATTTGCAGGTGTAAATAATGAGGAAATTAGAATTCATTTTTTGTTCTGTTTTATCTTGATCGTTTCGCATTTGTTGGACGAGAAGAATAACAACGATGCTCATAAAGATCTAAATATTAGTCGGTGAATCAATCGTTTGGAACGCCTTCGCTAGCCACGTGTCCAAGACGTTTACGTGCATCAGACTGCATTATACCGTCCGAGTTTACGCAATTCAGTCACGATTTCCGTTTTGTTCGTCGAATGCGATGTTCAATACCTCGAGTTATATTGATCACCAAAAAGTACATTTGTTGCTCTGATTTCCCATAATCGTCAAATTTATCAGGATGAGGAATAAGTCGAGTTATAATCATCCTCAAAAAGTATTTCTGTTGCTCTGATTTTCCAGCATGTCCAAATTTATTAAGATGATGAATAACTCGAATTATATTCATCGTCAAAAAGTATGTTGGTTGTTCTGGTTTCCCAAAATTACCACATTTATCAGAATAAACAAAACTTAAAAAAAAAAAAAAAGTCGGCTCTACGAATGCAACGTAAAAAGTGCAAAATGCACCTGCGGATTAGCAAACTCGTACGCGCCATATCGTCCTCGACCTCTCTCTCTCTTGTCTCTTGACCTTCGACGTCTTTGCGCGCCGCTTCAATCGCGATCTGACCTTTCACGCTCTCGCTTATCAAACGCTCATCGGGCATCGTGTATCAACGACAGGTCCATCCGTATCGCGCTCCGTCTCGCTTGTGTTTCCAAAACACTACCAGTCAGCGAAAATTATGACAAAACTGATGAAAGCATTATATAAATAGCCGAGAAATAACATCGCGACTCCGCGTCGGACTCAAACGATTCGTTATTATCAGCATAGCCACAAGGTTCACCCTCGTCGTTCGTATCTCTGCATTTATCGAAAAATCGATCGATCGAACGATCGTCGATAATAAAGCATCTAAAACACATGCATCATTTTTTTTTTCGCTGTCCAATCGAGACGACGCGCTGGTGCTCGGTCGGTAATGAAAACTGTAAAGCGGTTTTCTCGCCCGGGATTGATGTCTCGAATGAGAGACGAGAACGGTTGCATGCGTGACGGAATTCTGCAGTCAACCGTTCTCGTTATTTATCTGAGAGGTCAATGGCGGCGAAGAACAATACTTTTTAGACGATCAAGCTATCTCTCTTGTAGTCTTGGTGGTTGAGAGAGACGTACGATTTGTAGCACATGACTTTCAAAATGGTATTCAAAAAATAAATATCTGAATAAAAATTTAAAAAAAGAATGAAAATGAACAAATAATAATTTTAGAGAAAAATAAAAAAAGATAAATAAAGAACCGTATGGAATTTCTCATCGAAATGAAGATAAAATGGGCGAGGAAGCTGAAATTGGCAACGTTTTATCGAATTAATCGTGATCGCGAGCAGACTGTCGGTGTTAACCCGTCATAATGCGGTTCCGTAAGGTCGTCGGGCTGCGTAGGCGTGCACCGTGTCTCGAGATAACATCGTAGTAAGTACCATCCTACCGACCGTTCTACCTAACCGCGCAGCACCGCTAAAAACGCACGTGGCCACTTGCACGACGTGTATTACCGATCTCACCCAAATTACAGACTCTGTGATCTTTTTTTTTTTTTATTTCGTATCCCTGGCGGTTGATTGGTGAAAGAGACCCGTTGGCTTAGGGATCGGGTGGAGGGACAGCCCCGGACGGACCGGCCCAATCCCTTTCGAAGCTCCGTCGTTTGTATTTCCATCGCACTCGACATTCTTTCTCATGCGAGAGGGTACTACGAGGAATCTTTGTGGAAGAATAGGGAGACGGTCTTGATAATGGGATAGTAGACAGCTATCGCAGCATCCTTCTCCCATTGACAAAAGCTAGAGATATATATCGTATCATCATCAATTTTTAAACATTTTTTTTTCTTTTTCGTAATCTTTTCAACGTAAGAACATCAGTTTGGTATTTTTCGTTCTTCAAAGCCGTTGCAGTACGGCTGCATTTTCATGAATTAAGAAATAAATCAATAAATAAGAAAATAACAAGCCCAAAAATTGCATTTCCCTCCGAAGAACAATTCGTCGTTCAATGTCGTCAGCTGCACACGACCCAATCATCTCATACCAATAAAAATAATTCCACAATGCGCGATTACCGCGAAGAAAATGACGTCGATGGGATAAACGACGAGACTCGTAAAACGTCAACGTCGACGTCGACGTATCCACGCGCGTATTCGAACGGCATGGGAGAGACGGGGCGAGCATCGCACGCCAGTCTTTCCGAGTCACAAATCGTTGTTCGGGTTATGTACCCGCGTCCATTGGGTTACAAAGACGTATCGCGACGACGAAGGTCTCGTCGCGACGCAACGACGGATAACGCGCAGAACGTAACGAACGATACGGAAGTCCCGAAGTGGCGCGACCTCTGAACCATCGTCCGGTCATCCTTGGGGTCGGTTGGTAGCGCGCGTTCTCTCGTCGTCGACGCTGCCGCCGCCATCGTCGTCAACGTCGACGTCGTCGTCGACGGCGTCTTGATACCGCAGCTGCTTTTACCGCTGTTGCTTACGATTATCAATCGGCAACGCGCCATCAGTCTACAAGTGTCGGGCTTTGCGTACGTCCCAATCAAATACAAACTCGTCGACGTGTTTATTCGCTCGCGAATGAAAACAATGAAGCTCCCGTAGTTTCTTCGTCGATCATTCATATATTTGAAACGCGTTAAAACTTAAATTCGTATATTTCTCAAGAATTATATCAAACTATATCTTTTATCTATGTCAACGGCGTATTTGTAAGGTTATGTGGAAATAATATATCGTGATATCGTTATCGTAAACACGCGATATTTCACCTTTGAACATTTTTCGTGCCGACGAAGAAACGTGACGAGAATCCACGGATAAGAGCAGCAGCAGCAGCAGCAGCAACAGCGGAACACGCGACCGGGAAGGAGCTCCGTGGACTGTTAGCTGGACGGTATGCTTCGGTGGCTACTCAGTTCGATCATCGGTACATTACACTAAACTTCATCGACAACAACCGGACTTTAGCTTTGTTTTTTTTTTTTTTTCACGTTATTATACCGTACGCAGTATCGAGGGTACACGCAGCTTTTATCGATGTAGTTTCTTTAACACGATTGAGGCTTTTTTTTGTCGTTCTTCTTCTTTTAACGCATAATCGGATGGGAGTGGCTGGCATTGAGGGACGATTTAAATTAATTATGATTCGAGACGGTGTCCAAACGGGTCGGGATCGAAGTTCCGAATGTCCGAAGTTACGACGGTGCGAAAATTTCGAAAATGTTTCGATCGCCGATGTTTCGATCTAGCACGGTATCGTCAGTCCATCATCGACGGCGCACACGGCTCCGAACTGGCGAATGTTCGAAATTTTTCGCATCGTCGGGACTTTGACCATTCGGAAATTCGATGCGCACCCGTCCGAACAACAAGCGCGAATCTCGGCCTCGTATCTCGCCCGCGGGTTCTCTTCGAGGTCCGGATGAGCTTCGTCCCGCTTCCCGCGACTATTGTCGCGATGATTGATTTAATTTCATCCTTTCAACCCTGGCAAAGCAGATAACGTATCGTAATTCCTATGTGCAAATAGAATACAAAAATTATCTTAAATCGACGTGAAATCTACGTTTTTTTGATGGGTGGAAAAAAATTAATTTAATTTGAAAAAAAAAATGTTAAAAGTTTAAAGAATTTCCGTTGGTTTTGTGCCGTAGTTGATGTAAACTGTTGTTTGGACTGTGAGATTGGTGATTGGAACCGTCTGTGCTGGGGCTCTCGCGGGGACCGTTTCTTCTTCTCGCTATCGCGCAACGAACGACTGTACGACGACCAATAGTCCGGGAACTCGCGAGGGGTTCCGCACGTTTATCAGTGTCGCACTGTTAATCGTGGTGAGTAGTCGTTGCAGAGGCTGGGCTTTGAATTAACGGACTGCAATTTCAATATTTTATCGTTAACGAAACGTCATATTTTCAATCAATTGCATCAATTCCATATAAATTTGTTGAAATTAAATATTTTGCTAGCGATCGGGTGGTTTATTTTTTTTTTTCTTAATGGAGCAATCGACTTTGATTGTCGAGAGGGTGAAGAAAAGGGAAAAAACGAAAAGCAAGCATGATTGGAGAGGCAACGCTTTAACGATTGAGCAGGGTTGGGCATTAATTTAATGAAAATGAATTTGAAATTCTTTCGTTACTAAATTATCATGGATTATAATTGCTATGAAATATTAGAATTAATCGCAAAAGAATAGTAATAAGAATAATAATAATCCATCGTATTTATTTATTATTGGAGAAATGTGAAAATATTCATCGTCATTAGTTTTAATAAGTATTTTAAATACATTTTCATTGAATGAATGCCCATTCCTGCGATCGAGCGACGATTTGTCACACAGCCGTGGAATTATCTAACCAAGCTTGATTATTGCTCGTTGGCTTTTTTCTTTCCGTTCCATTTCCACTAACCGCGTCGTTCTTGCATGCCTCGGGTTCCAAAATACCTTCCCAACAATAATCTTAAACATTCTACTATAGAATTGAAATAAATAAATTGATAAAAGCAAAGTTGTTTCATCCAAATAGCATTTATCAAGTTGAGAAAAAAATTGTTTTCCAAGATAATAATTAAATGTTTAGATTTTAGAATATTGAGTACACTGTTGCGAAGAAAAAAACTCGAGGCGAGATTTCTCGATCGACATCGAACGCGCGAGTTCTGACTTACTTGCCTTGCTTGTCAGCAGTGTTCAGTGAATTAAAAAAAAAACGAAAGAAAATAAAACTCGAACGATTACGCGATCCTTGACGCATTTGCATTGGCCTCAAATGTGCTACCGAATGAACGGTTTTTGTTCTTGCTTTTTTTTTTGTCTTTGACTAATCAATAGGAAGTTGGTTTTGAAATGACTTTGTTTCCCAGGGTGAACTAACCTTTGGTATACGGTCGAGTCATTCCGTGATTTTCATTTCCGACGGTTAATCGAGCTACTACCGATAATTGTAGTCATTTTGGAAATGTAATGACAATCAAATCCTTACGTTAAATTGAAAAATGTATAATCGAAGGATAATAAATGTTAAATGAAAATAAAAATATTTCCGTGCAATTTAATTCGTCTTCGTGGCTGTTCTGCTTGATAGTAAGGTGCTGGGTAAAATGCTTTGTCAAATAGTCACGACACGACATTTCATCAAGAATGGAAACAAATCGATGGATGGGGCATGCCGGTCATGGGAAATTTTGTCGCTTTGCTCCTCTCGCGAAAGCCTTAAACGATAAAAAAAAACAGACAATCATACAAACAAAACGACACGACGAAAAAAATGTGCATGGCATCGATCGACCGGCTAACGAATCGTCGATTGAACGGAAAAAAAATCAAAGTACATACACTCAACCGATCATTGCCACGAGACAAACGCCGAATCATCGACAAACCAATAATCACATTTAAAAAAAAATGAATATACATTTTTAAACGAATTCCTAAAAGATAAACGTCTTAAAAAAAAAAACAAATCACGATAATGATTTGAAAATTGGGATTTATGGTATCGCTGGGTTCATCACTTGCTCGGGATTGGGAATGGCTGCATGACAAGAGCCTGCGAAGAGCTCGGGATACCGGAATGTTTGTTTTCCCTACGAAACGGAAGTCATCCTTCCTTGGAACGAAACGTTTGAGCCCAACGTCTGATAGTGGGAGATTCTGATATTTTCGAAGGTAACGACGATCATCCGGCGCCACTGCTAAGCCAATCTGATACGGAAAACGAGGATACGATCGTCGAAGCTGTCGCTGACAGATCCGAACACGTCGTATCGACGAAAACGAAGACATCGCGGTTGCGTGACGAGAAACTGCACGTTGAAACGATGTCGGAGGCACCGGTTAGCTTTGTCCTCGGTGATCCCGATCCGTCCGAGGAACTCGAGATCGAGGATAGTTTTCCGAGCGACGGCAATGATGGATATCAACAACCGCCACCGATTGTACCGGGTCTCGTTGAACGTCGAAAACGACTCAGGTGAAACTGATTTTTTTTTTTTTTTCGTTATTTCATCGATGTTTGTTTTTTTTTTTTTTTTTTTTTCAAATTTTAATTTTTTATTTTTTGTGGGGAAAATATTTTGATTGACGTATTTATTGATATCTGATGCAACGATGAACAGAGAGGGAAACGGAGCTCTGGCGAAGTTACGTGCAACGTATTGTTGGGATATTTGAAAGACAAAGATAATTATGTTATGAAAAGTTTCATCGGTTTGGCCTTTGTTGGAAAGAAAAATCTGAATCGCGGATTTAGCTGAGGAAGAGAAAATTTATGATATATATACTTAACTCCACACACACACACACACACACATTTGCATTTGAACTCGGCATGTTAAAGACTTTACCTCCTCGTAGTTAAATGTGAATAGCGCTGAAATAGTCAAAAATTGTATTCTATCCTAAAAACTTCGGACTTTATCGAAAAAAATATCGTACAAAGGTTGTCAACTTCGACCCGACAATTTTTTGTCAAAGTCATGCTTCCATTTAAAACAAAAATTTCAGCCATTTTACCACCACCATCTCATATCTTGGTCCAAATTTTTTTCAACGTCCCCCTTTTGAGCCCTTAAAGTTTAACCAAACTCAATACTCGATCGGAGTATTATTTTTCGAGATAAATCAGGTGGAAGATTGAAATGTGACCATCCATTTTAATCGATTCCGGTGCGTCGCGTGATCGGAAAGAAAATTCTATGAAAATATTATTCAATGCCTTGACCCGTTGCTAGGAAGGTTGATCGGGCCGAGGAGGACGAACGATTCGACGTTTGAATATGTAACGTACGACGTGCAAAAGCAATACGCGGATTTACCGATTGTCTTTGGGCGTATCGAGAAACACGAGGCGCGGATTGTAAAAAAGGTTCAAAGTTCGAACGAACGAAAATGCGAGGAGAATCGCGAGGTTTCCGAGGCTCGCCGTAAACCAATTATTCGAGCTGCGTCCGAAATTTCTGCGAATTATCGAACAGATTTCGATAACGGAGCTGTTGTGCGTTTCGTTTTTCGAAGCGCCGCTCGTCGCTGAAACCTCGTTTCTTTTTTATCAACGTTACAACCGGTTTTATTTTCTTTTTTTTCTGTTCCGTTTTTCTTTTTTCTTTCGCCGTTGCAACTCGCGTTTGTTTATATCTGCGTGACTCGTTGCATCGCAGTAGCAAATAAATTTGCATCGGACGTCATGTAACAAACGTTGATGTTTCAGTTTGACGTAATGCTGAAAAAAAATCGGGTAAAAATTGTAGAATTGTTGACTGGCGAATTTGAATGAGTTGATAAGAATATTGTTTTGACTTGGAATTGCGACAATTATTTGTGATAATTATATTTCTATTATATATATCACACAAATGCAATTATCAGTATTATGTATGTAATATATTATTTCTATATTATTACTACATTCCTTATCAACTATCCTATAACATTAAGATCAAACATCATATGGCTGCAATTATCATTTGGTCAAGTGATAAAATCATACGAACACAGAGACGTTTTCTCAACGGGTTAACTTGTCGAAGATGCTGCTCGATTGTACACGTGTGCCAACGACCGTACTACGTTTTGCCTTGACCGTGAGGAAACACGTGCGCTTCGAGAACCCGAGAGTAGTGGGGAATGAGCCTGCGATTGATCGAACCGTATCGCACGTTGTCAGCTGTTCCGAATCCTCCAATCGTTCGCTGCTCAACAATCTCACACCGGCGTTGAAAACTTCTCACTCGGCCGCCTTTTTTTCTCTTTTTCTCTTCGCGCTTTGATTTTTCATCTCAAATAGAACTTAATAACGTAACATGACGTAGTGAAAAAAATTTTTTAAAAATCCTGGAAAAGTTACTTTTAACGAAAAAATTTTAATAACTTTTTTAAATTCGAATGTTTCATGACAAATATTTTAGGTGTAGACTGGTCGTGATGTTATAATTGAACATGATATTTGTCGTGACAGCTTGCACTTCAAAAAGTCTATCAATTTTGAAGTCGGGAGATAAAAAAAGGAGACTAATTATGACAAGAATTCGAATTATTATTATTATTTTTCGAACTTAAAAAAAATTCAAGGGCAGAATAATTGTACCTTTCCCCGGACCCGTAAGTTGAACGATTAAGGGACTCTCTTGTCGGATGTATAATTCGCATCGGTAAAAAATAAATGTTTATTACCCGGAAAAAATGTTTCACCGTTGAGCCATCGAATACACTACGTAACCATGTTCGAAAGGGCTTCGTTACGATCTCAAGAGATTGAAGATGACGAACCGAAAAGCGTAGATTATTCCTACGAAGATGTTCGGGAAGCTGTTGAAAACGCGTGGCACCATCGACCTCAACGTTTGGCGTTTAACCGGAGAATAAAATCGTCGTTGCGAAAGATGCTAGGATTCGTCGCGGACGTACCCGAGACGTGTCCACCTGATTGCGTCGCGTGTTGCACCTGGGTAGGGGTATTATCGACTCGAACGAAAGTCCCGTTTACTTCGCACCTGAATCGTAGACAGTGAAAACAGTGACCGTCGGTCTCTTCGGTAGGACGGCCGTTTCTTTGCCTCGATCCTGCGACCAAATCCACGTTTCTTCCGGTCCCAACCATTCGAACATTAACAATATAATTATCCGAATAAAAAAAAAGCATTAAAGTTCTATCGAAATTTATATATTTGCCGTTCGAAGGATTTTTATTTTACGAAGACGCGAAAAGTAGAATTTATATAAATTGATGATTTGTTTGCAGTTATCGTGGGAAAAGTGTCAGTTGCAATATTTTATGACAATTGTGGGTTGTCGATAACGAATTTTGGTAATCCTGTGACAGGCGAGAGGCACATTTTTATCTTCTCCCGATTATTCAAATTATGAGTCGCGTTTTTGCAATATTTTCTTCGGTGATGTTGTGTTAGAAGAAAGAGAATACGAACAGTCTCGAATCGCATTAGAATTGCGGCGAAAGATACTTTGGTTCATACAAAAAATACATAAAAACATAAAAGTCTTCGATTTTGATAAGCTCCATGTTTTGACGTATACGAGAAGAAATTTCGTCAAAGTGAGCGAAGCGAATGTCGTTGTAGAGAGATTTCGGAAT
This sequence comes from Sussaba pulchella, assembly GCA_963971145.1. Lineage (NCBI taxonomy): Eukaryota > Metazoa > Arthropoda > Insecta > Hymenoptera > Ichneumonidae > Sussaba > Sussaba pulchella. The sequence goes on from OZ020166.1 coordinate 19,965,362, forward strand.
CTCTTGAGAATCGAGGTGTTTTTTGACTCGTGGAAGAGAGCCTGGTCTTTTATAATGAACAACGCGGCGACGAAACGTATGAAGAGATTCATTCTCGCCCAAAGCGACGAGACGGATCCAATTTGGAAAAGTTCGGACAATCTTTTGGCCGGAATATCGAAAATAACCATTGACAAGTGCGAGGATGGACCCACGACGACGACCGAGGTCGATGAGAAGAAGCCCTCTACATCCGGTGGTCTTTCCGTTCCGAGTCCAGGACTCACGTAATGATATTAATAAATTCAATTACAAAACATTTCACAGGTCTTGATCGATAAAAATCTCATGAATTTTATGATAAATATAATTATAAATATTATTTGTAATTATATTTATTACATGATAATATTTATAAAAAAATTATTTCATTATAATTATGATCGCTCTATCTTTGATAAATCATTTGAATAAGACAGAGATGAGAAAAATTATCGTAAATCGAATTGATTGATGGACAAATTTTTGATAACTATAGGGAAAATATTGGATTCCCAATGAATAACTAAATCAATACAGAAAAAAGGCTATTTTGAAGTAGCGATGAATATATGATACATGATAAATATATACCACATAAATACATAACGCCTATGTTTCGATTACGCGAATTTCGTTCTGATTAACGGGAATGTTTGTATTTGTATACATGTACACACATTCCCCGACGCGACGAATTCAGCTCCGACACTCATTAAGAATGTATTTACCGTTAAAGCCAAAACCATTGGCAGTCGTGTCCAAGCGTTTTGGACGGTTAGCCGGCCCGAGATCGATATAAAAATTGGATTTTTATTAATCCATATTACAATTGCCAATAATCCGACGACGATTTAAAAAATTCGTTTTTAATTTTCGGATAAACGTAATAATAAAAGTTCAATGAACCCACGGGCATAACGTGGGTTATCCGAGAATCCGATGTTTCTCGTATTACGACGAGTCGGTAAATTTCACGTCGTTCATGTTTGTCCCATGGATTGATTAATAATTAATCGTCGCGGTGTGGCCGACTCGGCCCCGCTTGTTTCGCCGCCACGTGTGCAATAAAAAACACGTACGATAATGCACGAATGCAGAAGTTTCGTCGAATATATCGAATTTTCAATCATTTTGACGATCTTTGTTGGAACTTTATTTGTATCTGCGGTGCTCGTCACTGTTTGGACATTTTTTGCTTTCGAACGAAGAACGATTCGAACTTCGATGTACGACGCCGGCGATACAAATTTCAAGCAAGTATTGAAAATTCAATTGAAGAAAAATAGTTATCGCTATTTATTTTCGATAAGTAAATAGCAATAAGCAAAACGCGATATTGTTATTTACGACATTTTTTTTTTTTCGTAATGTTTCGGGTATTGGGAAAAATCTTTCAAAGGCATTCTTCCGAGTCGCGTGCGCGTAAAAAGAAGTTTGAATGAATTGCGTTTGTACTTTCACCCAGCTCAGTCGTCTTTCATTTCTCCTTTGCGCATAACTCGAATGTATACGTATACGTACACATACACATGTGCATTTGACAGACTTACGCGAGTACGAAAACTTTCGCTTTGAAATCGTAACCTATTTATGTCCCCGCCTGTATAATTAACAATAAAAATAGACGAGCTATCACGACGTGGATAGATCGTGAAAAGGTCGTCCGATTTATAGCACCGATGACCCAGGTTTTAAAATTTTTATACTAACCCCAATGTGATCCTGCGAGCGGTCAATCTTGACCGTTATTCCGTAATTACCAATTAATGCCATTTTTGATCTTACGACCGAAGAATTAAAACAACCTTCCGACACGATTATAATTTTTTTTCTTCCAGCCGTATAACAAAATAATGCCCGGAACGATGACAAACCTTGATTCGTCGATATTTTTTTTATTCGTTCGAATCCATCGATGATAACGTGAGATTGTTTGATTCGACAGGCCCAGCATGTCACAGGGCACGGTGATGATTCAGGCGCAGAGCCGTATGCAGGAAAAGGATTTCACAGTCGCTACACCGCTGGAATTCGTACGTCGATTTGACGGCACGAAAGTCATTGACAAGGTAAATTTCTTACAAAGTTGCAATTCAGCGAAAAAAAAAACAAATAATAATAGCGAACGAATACGACTGCATGACAATTAAACCACGAGAAAAAAATACAAATGAAAAAAAAAAAAAAAATACTTGTTCGAACTATAATCTACATATGATCGTAAAACCCGGAGTGACCGAAATGAGGAAAAAAAAAAAATGCGGAACGACGGTGGTGCGATCGGTGCTAACCGGTTGACGAAGAAAAGAAAAAAACGATTACGTATGTTCGTTATACGGTCGGTTACGCCGATTAAAATAGCCCATCGTGCGTGCGAACGTCGTGGCATCTTTGCGCCTTGTACTTTGAGCTTGGTTCGGTGACGTCGACACAACGCAAACCTTCTTCAATTGAGGATATGCTAACGAGCTTTTTTTGTTCTCTCATTTTCATGGAAAGAAAAATATCGAAACGCGTGAATTTCAAGATACAATTATTCATATATTCACCGGGATGAGATATAAAATAATATATATATTTATTATCGATAAATTATTTTAATGGTTTGGGTACAAGACAGTCTCGTTAAACGTATTTATTTTATTTTAATTGTTGAGGATTGATTTTTAATTTATCTTCTATTTTCAAGATTCTCATTGCTAACAACGGAATCGCAGCCGTAAAATGCATGCGTTCGATAAGACGATGGTCGTACGAGATGTTCAAGAACGAGAGGGCCGTGCGTTTCGTTGTAATGGTCACACCGGAGGATCTCAAGGCGAATGCGGAATACATAAAAATGGCTGATCAATATGTTCCGGTGCCCGGAGGAACGAACAACAATAATTACGCGAATGTCGAATTGATCGTCGATATAGCGAGGCGTACTCAGGTTCAAGCGGTTTGGGCAGGATGGGGTCACGCTTCGGAAAATCCGAAATTGCCGGAGTTATTGCACAAAGAAGAAATTGCTTTTATCGGTGAGTTTAGCTGGGTCGTTGCTGTCCGGCTTTTTCATTTATTACACATAGGAATATTAATAATCATGAAGTGGGCACATTTCCATAGATGGGTTTATATTTTTGCAAAAAATATATATAATAAATAAATATATATTTCCTCATAATATACAGAGTATATTATTATATACGATATAAAAAAATGGTATTTTCAAAAAATATATATAATACACTATATAATAACAAATAATATATATGTCCTCATAATATACAGAGTATATTATTATATACTAAATATAAAAATGGTATTTTCAAAAAATATATATAATACACTATATAATAACAAATAATATATATCTCCTCATAATATACAGAGTATATTATTATATATTATATATAAAAATGGTATTTTCAAAAAATATATATAATAGACTATATAATAACAAATAATATATATGTCCTCATAATATACAGAGTATATTATTGTATACTAAATATAAAAATGGTATTTTCAAAAATATATATAATAAACTATATAATAACAAATAATATATATCTCCTCATAATATACAGAGTATATTATTATATATTATATATAAAAACGTAAAAAGATACAAACACTATAAACCAATGATTGTATTTTCTCAATTCGATCAGGACCGTCCGAAAGAGCGATGTGGGCCCTCGGCGACAAGATAGCTTCGAGCATCGTAGCTCAAACGGCAGACGTGCCCACCCTACCCTGGTCGGGATCGGAATTGAAAGCTCAGTACAGCGGCAAAAAAATCAAAATATCCTCGGAACTTTTCAAAAAAGGTTGCGTGTCAACGGCCGAAGAATGTCTCGCGGCTGCGAACAAAATCGGTTTTCCAGTTATGGTGAAAGCCAGCGAGGGTGGCGGTGGCAAAGGTATACGAAAGGTCGAAAATGCGGAAGAACTTCCGTCTATGTTTCGTCAAGTACAAAGCGAAATTCCCGGATCTCCGATATTCATAATGAAACTTGCCAAATGCGCTCGTCATTTGGAGGTTCAATTATTGGCCGACAATTATGGCAACGCAATATCGTTGTTCGGTCGCGATTGTTCGATTCAACGAAGACATCAAAAGATCATCGAAGAAGCTCCGGCTGTCATAGCGAAGCCCGAAGTTTTCGAAGAAATGGAAAAAGCTGCTGTCAGATTGGCAAAAATGGTTGGTTACGTCAGTGCCGGTACCGTGGAATATCTCTACGACACCGAGGGACGTTATTTTTTCCTCGAACTCAATCCACGTCTCCAGGTCGAACATCCTTGCACCGAAATGGTATCCGATGTTAATTTACCAGCCGCCCAGTTGCAAATTGCAATGGGTCTGCCTTTGCATCACATAAAAGACATTCGTTTGCTCTACGGCGAAAGCCCGTGGGGCGACAGTGCCATAGATTTCGAAGAACCCCGACACAAACCACAACCCTGGGGTCACGTTATCGCCGCTCGTATAACGAGCGAAAATCCCGACGAAGGTTTCAAACCGAGTTCCGGCACGGTTCAAGAATTAAATTTTCGTTCGTCGAAAAACGTTTGGGGCTATTTTTCCGTCGGTGCTTCGGGTGGTCTTCACGAATTCGCGGATTCTCAATTCGGTCATTGTTTCTCATGGGGCGAGGATCGAAATCAGGCTCGTGAAAATCTCGTCGTGGCTTTGAAAGAATTGAGCATAAGAGGAGATTTTCGTACAACCGTGGAATATTTGATAACTCTTCTCGAAACCGAATGTTTTCTCACGAACAACATCGACACGGCTTGGCTCGATGCTCTCATAGCTGAACGCGTTCGTAGCGACAAACCCGATGTTTTGCTCGCCGTAACTTGCGGGGCTTTGCACATCGCCGATCGTGCGATTGAAGCCGCTTTCGCGGGTTTTCAAACGGCTTTGGAAAAAGGACAGATTCAAGCGAGCAACGATTTGAACAACGTTATGGACGTCGAGCTCATCAACGACGGTTTTAAGTACAAAGTTCAAGCGGCTAAATCCGGACCGAACAGTTATTTTCTCGTTATGAACGGTTCGTACAAAGAAGTCGAGATTCATCGTTTGTCCGACGGTGGATTGTTGCTTTCGTTGGACGGTGCGAGTTTCACGACTTACATGAGAGAAGAGGTGGATCGTTATCGTATCGTCATTGGCAATCAAACTTGCGTTTTTGAAAAAGACAACGATCCTTCGTTGTTACGCTCACCGTCGGCCGGAAAATTGATCAGTTTCACGGTTGAAGACGGTGGTCACGTCAACGCTGGTCAATCCTACGCCGAGATCGAAGTAATGAAGATGGTAATGACCGTCACGGCCAGCGAATCCGGCAGTGTGTTTTACGTTAAACGTCCTGGCGCGGTTCTCGAAGCCGGTGTACTAATCGCTCATCTCGAACTCGACGATCCAAGCCTCGTGACGAAAGCTCAAGATTACACCGGACAATTTCCCGCTCCCGCGATTCCGGCGATTCCCGAAAAACTCAATCATCTTCACACGAAATATCGGAAATCTTTGGAAAATACTCTAGCAGGATTTTGCCTACCCGATCCATATCATCTTCCCTGTCTTCGGGAATTGATCGAAAGATTCATGTGTTCGTTGCGCGATCCGAGTTTGCCACTGCTCGAACTTCAAGAAGTAATAGCGACTATTTCGGGAAGAATACCGATTTCGGTGGAAAAAAAAATTCGTAAAATGATGTCTCTCTACGAGCGTAACATAACTTCGGTACTCGCGCAATTTCCGAGTCAACAGATCGCCGCGGTTATCGACGGTCACGCGGCAACGTTGTCGAAACGAGCCGAGAGAGATGTATTTTTCTTGACGACTCAAGCCATCGTGCAACTCGTTCAAAGATATAGAAATGGTATAAGAGGCAGAATGAAGACGGCTGTGCACGAACTTTTGAAACAATATTACACGGTTGAGAGCCAATTTCAACAAGGTCATTACGACAAATGCGTGTCAGCGCTGATAGAACGTTACAAAGACGACATGGCGATGGTAACATCGACGATATTCAGTCACAATCATGTTACGAAAAAAAATGTTTTGGTTACGATGTTGATAGATCATTTGTGGGCGAACGAACCTGGACTCACGGACGAATTGGCGAGCACTCTGACGGAACTCACGAGTTTGAATCGTACGGAACACAGCAGGGTCGCTCTCAGAGCCCGACAAGTTCTCATAGCCGCTCATCAACCGGCTTACGAACTTCGTCACAATCAAATGGAATCGATATTTCTCTCGGCCGTTGACATGTACGGTCACGATTTTCATCCGGAAAATCTTCAAAAGCTCATACTTTCCGAAACTTCGATATTCGACATACTTCACGATTTTTTTTATCATTCCAATCGCGCCGTTTGCAACGCAGCTCTGGAAGTTTACGTTCGACGAGCTTACATAAGTTACGAATTATCGTGTTTGCAACATTTGGAATTGTCCGGTGAAATTCCACTCGTGCATTTTCAATTCATGCTACCGACGAATCATCCTAACCGACAAAATTTGTCACTCGTCAATCATCGTACCGGAGCAATGGCGGCTTTTCAAGATCTCGATCAATTCAGTCAATATTCGGACGAAGTTTTGGATCTTTTGGAAGATCTTTCGTCACCGAATTCCGTGTCCGCGAAGATTTTGGAAGCCGTGGAAGCCGCGGGTAACAGCGAATCTCGTCACAGCACGTCGATAAACGTTTCTCTGAGCATCGCCGATTCCGCGGGTCCCATAGAAATCGGTGAGAGAACCGTCGAACCCGTTCACATTCTGAGCATAGCCGTGCAGGACAATGGTAATCAGGACGATGCCGCTATGGCACGGCTATTCGGCGATTGGTGCGCCACGAACAAGGACGAACTAGTTTCTCGTGGCATACGACGAGTAACGTTCGCGGCTTTGAAGAGACGTCAATTTCCAAAATTCTTTACGTTTCGTCAACGCGACGGTTTCGTGGAAGATCGCATATATCGTCATCTCGAACCTGGTTGCGCCTATCAACTCGAACTCAATCGAATGCGAACTTACGATCTCGAAGCATTGCCGATTTCCAATCAAAAGATGCATCTTTATCTCGGCAAAGCAAAAGTTGCGAAAGGTCAACAAGTTACGGATTATCGTTTTTTCATTCGTTCGATAATTCGTCATTCCGATCTCGTGACGAAAGAAGCGAGTTTCGATTATCTTCACAACGAAGGCGAACGTGTGCTTTTGGAAGCCATGGACGAATTGGAAGTCGCTTTTTCACATCCTTTGGCCAAACGAACCGATTGCAATCACATATATCTTAATTTCGTGCCAACGGTTATAATGGATCCAGCGAGAATCGAGGAAAGCGTGACGAGCATGGTTCTTCGTTACGGACCGAGATTGTGGAAGCTGCGAGTACGTCAGGCTGAGATTAAAATGACGATACGTCCGGCTCCGGGCAAACCAACGTCTAACGTTCGTCTTTGCATCGCCAATGACAGCGGTTACAGCATTGATTTGCATCTTTACACCGAAACAACGGACACTAAAGGTGGTGTCATACGTTTCGAATCTTACGAATCAACAACGGCAACGGCCAATGCCAATTGGCGTCCTGGTCCGATGCACGGTCTTCCCATTTCCACGCCTTATTTGACCAAAGATTATCTTCAAGCCAAAAGATTTCAAGCTCAAAGCGCCGGTACGACTTACGTTTACGATCTTCCGGACATGTTTCGTCAACAAATTGAAAAATCTTGGACGAAATATTACGATGATCGACCGAATATCGAAAATCCGGAAATTCCAAGCCCTCTTTTGGACAGCATCGAACTTGTTCTAGACGGTGACAATCTCGTCGAACAAAAAAGATTGCCCGGTGAAAATGACACTGGCATGGTCGCCTGGAGAATGACCGTTTACACACCGGAATATCCAACCGGCCGAGATCTCATACTCATTGCAAACGACTTGACACATCTCATCGGTTCTTTCGGTCCCAAAGAAGACATTGTTTTTTACAAAGCTTCCGAAAGAGCGCGACAATTGAAAATACCGCGTATATACTTTTCCGCAAATTCCGGAGCTCGTATAGGTCTTGCCGAAGAAGTCAAAGCTGTTTTTCGTATAGCTTGGGTGGACGAGAAAGATCCTGAAAAAGGTTTCAAATACATTTATCTTTCACCCGACGATTATGCACGATTGGCTTCGTTGAATTCCGTCAAAGCTTGTCTAATCGAGGACAGCGGTGAATCGAGATACAAAATAACCGATATTATCGGCAAAGACGACGGTTTGGGGGTGGAAAATCTTAAATACGCCGGTATGACAGCCGGTGAAACATCGCGAGCTTACGAGGATATAGTAACGATCTCGTTGGTATCATGTCGTGCCATTGGTATCGGTTCTTATCTCGTGCGTCTCGGACAACGCGTCATACAAGTCGAAAATTCTCACATTATTTTGACCGGTTATCGAGCTCTCAACAGCGTTCTCGGTCGCGAAGTTTACGCCAGTAACAATCAACTCGGTGGTATACAAATAATGCACAACAACGGAGTTTCACATTCCGTCGAGCCCAGAGATTTGGACGCGATCGACACCGTTATCAAATGGATAAGTTTCGTTCCTAAAATCAAAGGCGCGCCATTGCCAATTTTGCCATCCGTTGATCCGGTTGATCGAGATATCGGTTACATGCCGACGAAAACGCCTTACGATCCACGATGGATGTTGGAAGGTCGTTTCTCACCCGTCGACGAATCCGTTTGGGAATCCGGTTTCTTCGATCGAGGATCTTGGGACGAAATAATGAAACCATGGGCGCAAACCGTGGTCGTTGGTAGAGCGAGGCTCGGTGGAATACCTTGTGGCGTTATCGCTGTGGAAACGCGAACGGTGGAACTTCATTTGCCCGCTGATCCGGCTAATCTTGATTCCGAAGCGAAAACCGTTTCCCAAGCCGGACAAGTTTGGTATCCCGACAGCGCTTACAAAACTTCCCAAGCTATCAAAGATTTTGGTAAAGAAGAATTACCGCTTTTCATCTTTGCTAATTGGAGAGGATTTTCCGGTGGTATGAAAGGTAAGAAATGATAAAAGTAGTCGTTAAACAAGACGAGTAGTCGTTAAAATCGTACGAGCCGTGAAAAATTTTTAAACCACGCGTAAAGATTGATTTGTTTTTTTTTTTTTTTCGTTGCAGATATGTACGAACAAATCTTGAAATTTGGTGCGTACATCGTGGACGGTTTGCGATCGTACACGAGGCCCGTTCTCGTTTACATTCCGCCCCACGGTGAGCTCAGAGGTGGAGCATGGGCGGTCGTCGATACGACGATAAATCCTCGACACATGGAAATGTTTGCGGATACGACGAGTCGCGGTGGAGTGCTCGAAGCCGAGGGTATCGTCGAGATTAAATTTAGAAACAAGGATATTTTGAAAACGATGCACAGAGTCGATCCGGTGCTACGGAATTTACAGGTAAGTCGTTATATATTAAAAATTTTCACATAAAAAAAAAATAAATATAATTATTTTTAAAATCGAATTACAGGAAAAATATTCGGCCTCGACCGCGCCCGAAGATCGTGCAAATCTCGAAGCAATAATTCGCACACGCGAAACCGAACTCGAACCGATGTATCACCAGGTCGCCGTTCATTTCGCGGATCTTCACGACACGCCCGAACGTATGTTGGAAAAAAATACGATACAAGAAATCGTTCCTTGGAGAAAATCACGAAGATTGTTGTATTGGCATTTGCGTCGTCGATTGTTGGAAGAAGAGATAAGACGCGACATATTGACGACGCAACCGACGTTGGCCGAAGGTCAGGTGGACGCGATGCTCAGACGCTGGTTCGTCGAGGACAAAGGAGCCACCGATTCGTATTTGTGGGATCAGGACGAAAGCGTTGTTTCTTGGTTGGAAAATCAACGTGACAATGAAAACAGCGTTGTAGCGCGTAATATTAATTGCGTCAGACGCGACGCTTATGTGACGAAAATTAAGGAAGCTCTCGAAGCTTGTCCGGAAGTTCGACTCGACGCTGTTCTCGAAATTGTTCACAGGCTTCACTCGTCCGAACGTGCCGAACTTCAACGAACTCTTGCCCAACTCGAAGCTTCCGGACAAGAACCACACAACGATTCTTGCGCATCGTCGTAACTCCGTCTCTCTTTATCTTTATCTTTATCCAAAAACGCGGATACGAGACGAGAATTTCATTGTACAGTAGAAAAAAAAAAACTACGACACGTGACATCGTCGTACGTAAGAAAAATTAACGCCGCGAAAGCGTTTGATTATTCAACGTTTTTGAATTTGTTAATCGCTATTCGAACCGGTTTCGATGTTATCGCGACAATGCGGAAATAATTTTTATGTGTATATAACGCAGGGGTTTGGACGGCAATTTACCGTCGTCGAATGAATTGTGCGAGGTTGAGCCGGAATGGAATTTCCAAGCCGCTCGCACGCGTGTCTGTGTATAAAATGGAATAATGCGAATTCGCGATAAGCCGAGAAAAATACGCAGAGATTATATGTATTTATTTTTTAACGAAAATGTAGTAAGAGGTGAAATGAAGAAGAAGAAAAAAATACGAAGCAAAGGGCTTTGCTAATTTTTCGACGGCTTTGTGCGATTTGCGAACACGAGTTTTCATCTTTTTTCGTGTTATTTTTTTTCTCTTTCTTGTTTTTTTTTTTTTTTGTACATTGAAGATGAGTGAAATAGAATTAATGAGCATATTGCGACGACAAAAATGGAGTGTGAATATTGAGGATTTGTGGATCATGATTACACTGCCGTGAGAAAAAATATATGTGAAACGACAAAAATGTATAAAGAAAATTTCTTATTTTATTTTAACAATTAACGACATTTTTGCGAAGCGACGAACTTTTTCGGGGAGGGAAGAAAAAAAATTAGAAGACGGGGATGAGGGTGCGATGAGTGTCTTCTAGATCATCGTCCAACGTGAGAAGGACCATGAAAGAGAAGAACATGGCGAGGGCTGAGAGAAAATGCCAAATATCGTGATTATCGAAAAAATTCAATAAAGCGCAAGGTTTGTTGTAAAGACGCGACTGCGCCGGAGTTTTCGCCCACGAGACTGATTTGTTTATGAAAAAGTAAAGAGCACCCCCCCACGTGACGAAGGATAGAACGATGTAGCACGCTGGTTCGAACAAAATTCTTTCGCGATGGCAGAGCTGTAAAAAAAAAGAAGAAATTGTAATCCCGGTCATGAATAATTATCTGTTAAATCGCATGGCTGAGTAATGAATCATAGCAATATTTACGAAACAGCATCAATTATTTTTTGGTACTTTTGGCAACGTTGGCAATGAAAGAAATTTGGAAAAAGAGGTGGAGATCGTTGGTTTTTTTTTTTTTCTAATTTAAAGGTAGAATTATTTTTTTCGGTTGAACTTACCTTCATTACGATGTAGAAAAATGTATATAGGATGAGATTCGACATGAGTACAGCTAGCAGGAACGTTGCGAAATCTTTGTCATGGTGCATATTACCATAGACGGCAACTCCTATATTGCACAAATTAGCGATGAGAAGAAGCAACAAACGTCCTCCGTACAACGGTTTCAAAACGTGATAAGCACCGGCTCTCGCGTCGTGCTTCAACGTCTGCAATAAAATATATTTAACGAGTGAAAAAAGATCGATCGATCGCCGATATTGTCGCGTAACTGATCAAATAATACGAATTACCATGAGAACTCGACGAAGCAGGCCTCGATCCAATCGCCACCTGCCCATGTAATAAATCTGGGCGGTGAGAGCTATGCAAACGATGAGATGCAACATCGTGAAAATTATCCAAAATACTTTGGTGCCTTTTAACACTCCGACCATTCCGAGAAAAATTATCAACGACAAAACGCCGAACGTGAACGAAGCTCGTGCGTTTATGTCCGGATGACGAGTTTGATAAATTTTAACCATGCAAAGAACCGATATTATGTACATGAAACTTGTGTCTGGAAGAAAAATTATTATTATTTGATTATTATCATTTTATCATTTTCATGAGAATTCATCCGATGAAAATTTATTCAAGATAATTCGATTGTTGAATAATCGTGAATTATTATCACTATTTTAGAGAAGAATCCATCGATAATTATTCATGATTATTTTTAAATATGATAATTTTTATTGCTGCATAATAATTGATCATAGTTATTTGTTTGAAAAATTATTTTAAATACATTTTCATTGAATGAAATCCCTATTTTCGATCGTATAAAATTTAATATTACCAAATTGAAAATTGCTGTGATTCGGACAAACGTGGTAGCTTCCGGAAAGCACACCTTCCATCATTAGAGCCGTGCCCATGGCGTAAAACAATCCATAGTGTTGCGGTATTCCGTAACTTTTTTTCTTTTCCGCGTAATACAAATCCGCTTTTTCTCTCGTGTAAGTCAGAAATATGAACAACATACCGAGAAGTATGTAACCAAAATTGGAGAAAACATGATTAAAGTCGGACAGCAAGTTGAGAGGATGAGCGCAAAGAAAATTGTAGTAACAAAGATCCTGATTTCCAGTCACGTGAAGAACATTTTGATACGTTAGAACGAGTTGTATAACGGGTAATGTGTAAAACACGGCTATGGTGATCAAATAATACAAGTAAAGTTGTGACTTGTGATGAAGTATCTTTGGATCTTTTCGCGCTAGATCGGAAACCGATAAAACGCGCATCGTTCGAATTATTTCCTTGTCCGAAAGTGCGTCGTTCATCATGTCGATGTCATCCTCGTCCAGCGAAGAATCATCCGAGTCCGGAGAGTTTCGATTCGGACCAGCCTACAAACAATATATTTATCGTTCTTGTAAAAAAAAAAAGGAAAAATAATTCAATAATACCTCTTCGACGGTCGACGGACTTGGTAAACAATCCGCAGATCCGAATTCTTCCTGTTGATCGGTCAACGATCGTTCTCTGAGCTTTCTTCCTTTTCTAACGTTGTTCATCACAACGCCGGTTACATAAATCGCGCAAAATCCGACACCAACGGATATGGCTATGAGTGACGCCGCGAGAAAGTCGTCCTTGCTTATACTGGGTCTAATGACTAGTCTGACTTTTTTCCGTCGAGAATTTATCGTATCGCTGATTAATCCGGTGCAGTCGAAATCGTCGCTTTTGACTACGAGAACGACGAAGAAGCCTCGGGGATATGCGTCTCTCTGGAAGAGAATTTTTCATCGTTGAGGCTATTGCGTTTGGGGTTCAGGATAGGTTTAATGAAGACGTATTTGAAATACTTTTTCAATTGAATAATGATTAATTATCCTTCGACAATGAACGTATTTCAAATACATTTTCATTAAATTAATACCCTATTGCCTTGATTGCAGATTTCTGTATTTGTGACAATGCTCACCGGTATCGTTATTCCTCCTTGTCCACTTACTGTTTGCCAGTAACCAGAATACTGAACGTTTCTTTCTAAATCAAATACCGGGCACTATGAAAAAAAAAAAATAATTAAAAAATGACGAAAAAATATGTGGTCGGAGAGTTGAAGAATAAATGTAATACCGTGGTATTTTGGATGGATAGGGACATGCAGATATCCGTATCGGATTCAACCTGCACCAGCACGGAAGAACTATCCGCCAGTCCGGTGAAATTGTAGCCAAAATAGATGGGCTCGGCGGGCGATATAGTAATATCTTTAGGTTCGCCTGTGCTGAGAAAACGACAATGGCGCTATCATTTCCATCGCTGGCCATGCGGCCCACTATCATAAAAACGTCCGTCAAACACTTTCCCTACCTACCTGATATTGAAATCTTCTTGCAATATTATTAATTCGAAGGCAATGTTGTTTCGACTGCCCGTCGAAATGCTAACTGTAATGTAATCATCGCTGGTTACATTCTGGTCACGATGTTTGGCGGCGCACAGCGTACGACTCGTCGAATCAAAAGAAATCAACGAACGAGGGCTCTGAACTATGAAAGGTATTTGCCACGAGAGAATACCGCTTCTTTGTCGGACCACGACCACCAGAGGATCTTCGTCGGTCGCGTTGCTGGCGACCGTAATTCTCGCTCCGTCCGCTTCCACTTCCTGACATAGTGAGAAAAAATGTAGCGCTCTGGAACGTGGTTCGGTAATTGACAGCTAGTTTTCGGTCGATAATTCCCCTTGAATAAGCTTCCCCGATTAATCGATACCTCAAAAAATGAGCAAACGAGAAAATTTTCTTTTCTGCAATTAGAATTACTCACGTCGTAGAGGAAAACGTATTCTATGGAAGAATTGAAAGTTTGGTTGTGCATTTCGCCGTATTTGGATTCGATGACTATGGGAAACAACGAAGGATGGCCCTCGATGGAGACGCCATAGATCGCTCCCATCAGCAAAGTAAACACAAAGCCCACAAATTTGTGCATTTTTCAAGTCGGCTCTGTACAAAATATAACAATAATTAATTCGAGTGTTATATACGCGGGTTAAGTTAATAAACCTTAAATTATTAGTGATCAAAGGAAAAATAGAAAAACAAACAATAAATACCTTGAGCGGCTCGTTTCGATGTTCAGGCTCAGCCTTTTTCCTCCTTGGGCACCATCAATAATCTCCTTACAATTATTCTCCTTCAAAATATATGAATCATCTTGGAGAACACATAATAAATATAATCCGAGCCCATAACCTATACGTGCAAAAAAAAAATTCGCTCGACGACGAATCGTCAACAAATGAGCGGCAACGGAGTCTCTACGAATACTATGCGCGTAGGATTGTCTTCTCAATGCGCGAATAATTTTCTTTGTTATTGTCACCAATCACATTGTCGACGGACGATTGTGATAAGGAAGATTTTGATAATTCGAATAATTGCAAAGTACAGTACTTGGATTGTGATGATTCTTTGTGTGTAGATTTTGCGGTTACGAATCGACGCGATGGCAACTGATGTCATCAATATCGGTAGAGGTATTTCGAGATTGACAAAGGGGAATCCCCGAAGGTTGACGCGAACGAAAGAATGCAGAGCAATGCAGAGTGCACGCCCACCCGAGGCAAAGACCGGATGTTCATCTTGACGCGGCATGGTTGAAGCGATAAGCTTAATTCGACGACCAAGTATTTTTTTTGGAATAGTAATTCATTCAAAGATTGATTTTATTTCAATATCACTCAATTACGAATTTTCGTTCAAGATTACTCGAGTAATTCGACATAGTAGAGCTTATCAATCGTAATTCCGTCTAGGATATTGAAGTTGAATTGTAGAAGATTCAATGTGTAATTCGACAGCTTATCTCCAATTTTTTATGTGCCCCTTGGTAGTCTCTCATGCTGGAAAGTCAACGAACGACAACGGAATCGTGTACGTAAGATAGGAAAAACAAATGATAAGCCCAAGGACCTTAAAAACTTTTATTAAATGTTTAATCTCATTAGATTACAAGATAACGTTCTCGGTTAAATTGATTTTTCACCCGAGGCAGAGTCGATGTACATCTGAGATACTTAATCCGAGACCTCAAATTTATTTTTAATTCGTAATACGCAGACGAGTCTCGGTATTGTACAGATCTGTTGTGATTGACGTTTCGACTTTCGACTCAGGGATGCTTGCCGCTCAATGGGATGAGAAATGCAACTTACAGCCACAAGACGAAAAAAAAAAAAAGAGAAATAAGAAGTGCGCTCATTGCTGGTTGGACAATTTATTAAAGAGTTAAAATTTCCGAAGCCCGGGATTCCAGCAGGTTTTCCATCGTATTTACGTCTTTGCACCAGCCGTCGAGCTGTTGAACCATACCGGCTATCTGATTGCGATCGAGAACGCGAGGTTGTACCCAAGTCATGTTGACAGATCCGGCAACTTGATCTATCGCTCCACGAACGAGACCCTGGGCCAATGCCTTCATCACCAGGAGTTCGATCTCACCGATGGGCAGTCGAGTCTCGTGAGAGATTTCCGTAAAGCTCAATTGACTGCACAAATACACAAAATCCATCGTTTTGTAGTGAAAAACGATTTTTTTTTCCGCAACGATCGATGGAAAGAAATCAAATGAAATACTCACCGATTATTGGCTTGTCTCTTGAAAGTCATTTCCATGAGACAGAGGAGCGATATTTTTTGTCGCAGTTTAAGTTCCTGGGCAGCGAGATCAGCGACTTTGCTCCATTGTGGTTTGAGCTTTTCCAAAGCGGCAATGTCTCCGGCATTGAAGGCCTGTAGTAGCTCGACGAGCCAAGAATGGCTGGTGCCTTTTAGCGACTGAAGCACCGGGTGGGCTAGCAATTCTCCTAGATTGTAAACACCTTCGCCCAGAAGAGCGGCAAGACCCAGGAAGAAAGCGTGCTGTTCCTGCTCTTGTTTGGTCAGGGTATCCAATTCTATGCAACCTAAATATCTGTTTGACGCCAACCCAAATTTTTTTCAAGCAAACAAAAGTTTGTTAATTAATGAATTGTCAATGGGGGCTGCAGGACTTGGGTGGACCGAATTGACCAAAGATGAAACACTTGCCTCAAAGCTGTACGATAGTACTCCGCGTGTTTACCCTGGAGACGGTATAACCTACTGGCCAAAAGGTAGAATCTACCGTGAACGGTTGTTATGCCGTCGGCATTGTCCAACATGACTTCGACGTCATCGATGATTTTTTTCGTTTTTTCCTGATCGTTGAGCTTGTCCAAGAGAATTTGTCCGGCAAGGACTTTGCACAGAGCGACCGCCTCATTGTTGCCGGTTACTTTGGGCTCGGTTTTTTCCAAGAACGTTATCGCCTCTTGCTTGTCCTGAAATTGCTGAATAACATGGGCGAGTATCTCCACGAGCGAAAGCGGATTTATTCTGAAAGATTTCGCAATGCATGAGCCACAATAGGGTTATGTTCACTTTGATTTTTCAAAAAAATGTCGATTCAACGGACTCACTTGCTCTCGAAAGTTGATAAGAAGTTCTTGTACAACTGTACGAGATTATCGTCGCTTTGGAGCGCGGGATGGAGAACGAATGTCTCGAGTTTGAGGGTAAGTTGATGCCAGAGCCTGCAAGTCATCAGAACCGTGTCAAGTAAAACGAATTTGTTACTGATACATCACCGTTCGTTGTGATAATTCGTTCGACAATTACTTCTTGTTGTAAAGCTCCTCCAATTGCACCCATTCCGCGGCTAATTCCTTGTCGGGAACATTTTGTTTTTGACTTAAGAAAGTGCTAACGTCCTTCGGTACAGCTAGGGCTGCCATGTTTATTAACAATGACCGGCAGAATCGTCGGTGCGCACGCGCTCAATATGTCTGTACAACCAAAGAAGAAAGATTACATGGAACCGCACTCCCCATGTTAGATTTTGGACGGTGCGATTAGTGTCGGTTTTTTCTGTTAGATGACATTACTGTTCTATCGGTGTGACAGACACATGGAAGCATATACGGAGAGAAGAGCCAGATACCATTGTATACGTGCACACGGACTAATCTCGGCGACTGACTCCGTCAGTTCATTTTCTTTTCTGAAGTCGTTTGCTCCTGCGTCTTGCTGCGCTTTGCGGTGTTACAATAATTGAAAAATAAGTCTTCGTCCCGTTGATTACATACTGTTCGACCCACATGATGCTAGAAACAGAAAATAATGCCACTGAGCTTGGGGAGATTGAAAATGTTCGTGTCGTTGTTCGTATACGTCCACTCAATGGCAAAGAGTTGGATGGGCACAGCAGAAACATTGTTAGAGCTGACCTGCTGAACAGTGAAATAACAGTGGAAAATCCAACTGCTGCCCAAGGGGAGCCACCCAAAGTTTTCTGCTTCGACGCCGTTTTCGATACAGACTCGACTCAGGTTGATGTTTACAATGAAACAGCAAGACCAATTGTTAACGAAGTTCTTCGGGGATACAATGGAACAATATTCGCATATGGCCAGACGGGTACCGGGAAAACGTTTACTATGTCAGGAGCAAAAACTTCACCGCAACTCCGGGGTATCATTCCCAATACTTTTGCACAGATATTTGGATACATTGCCAAGGCCCAGGATAGTCAAAAGTTTTTGGTACGGGCAACCTATTTGGAGATTTACAATGAAGAAGTCAGAGATTTGCTTGGAAAGGACCAAAGCACTCATTTGGAAGTCAAAGAAAGGCCGGACATTGGAGTTTTTGTGAAAGATCTCAGTGGGTACGTTGTAAACAATGCAGATGACTTGGAAAGGATAATGACTCTGGGAAATAAAAATCGTGCTGTTGGAGCGACTGCAATGAATGTATCGAGCTCAAGATCCCATGCAATATTTACAATAACCGTTGAATCTAGTCAACTCGGCGAGGACGGCGAGCAGCACGTGAAAATGGGAAAATTGCATTTAGTGGACTTGGCGGGATCGGAGAGACAAAGTAAAACAAAAGCTAGTGGTGTGCGATTACGTGAAGCGACGAAAATAAATCTATCACTCTCGACCCTGGGAAACGTAATTTCTGCTCTGGTCGATGGGCAAAGTATTCATGTACCTTACAGGAATTCAAAATTGACGCGGCTACTTCAAGATTCGTTGGGAGGGAACTCCAAAACGCTCATGTGTGCAAACATCAGTCCGGCTGACATCAACTATGACGAAACAATCAGCACGCTCAGATACGCAAATCGTGCAAAAAATATCAAGAACAGGGCGAGAATTAACGAAGATCCGAAAGACGCGTTGCTCAGACAGTTTCAAGATGAAATTGAGCAGTTGCGTAAGCAGCTGGAGGAAAACGGTACTGAAATGTCTGAATCGGAGACTGATTCGGAGGAATCGAAAGATCACGGTGAATCGAATCGTGGCCGAAAAACTCGGCACAGGAAAACTCAAATGCTGACGATGGAAGAACTCGCTGATCGAGACTTCGAACGTACCGAGAAAGTGGATAGAGCTGAGCGCGAGGATAAAAGTCCTGATGACAAGGACGTTATCGAATTGAAAAGAACTCAGAGCGAAAAGGAAGCTCTACGGGAAAAAATGCACAATCTACAAAATAAAATATTGGTAGGAGGAGAAAATTTGTTAGAGAAGGCGGAGGCCCAAGAACAGCTGTTAGCTGCTGCCGCCAATGAACTCGATCAACGTAAAAGTCGGGAAGAACAGTTAAGAAGAGCAATAGAGGAAAAAGAAGCAGAACGGATCGACATTGAAGAAAAATACTCGTCGCTGCAGGAAGAAGCTGCAGGGAAAACGAAAAAACTCGCCAGAGTATATACTATGCTGATGTCGGCAAAAGCAGAGTTGTTGGATCTTCAAGAAGAACATCAAAGGGAAATGGAAGGACTCTTGGAGGGCGTCCGGGGAATCGGAAGGGAACTTCAGTTACAGGAACTTATTATGAATAGCTATGTACCGGTCCAGTATCAAACTATGGTCGAACGATATGTCCATTGGAACGAAGACGTGGGTGAATGGCAATTGAAATGCGTAGCATATACGGGAAATAATATGCGGAAGGCCCAAGCAACACCTTTGGTTGGCAGTAATAAAAATGTGCCCATCATGGTCAATAACCATATTAGTTAGATGAAACAATTCTAATACCTCCGAGGCTTGTAGCCCCAAAGGAGAAGATGTATTTGTGTGAAATATTTTTCTGTCGATACTTTCTGATTCACGGAAGCACCAAGTAGTTAATAATGCAGCGTACTAAATTTGAAGAATTCCAAAGCTTTGAGAAGTATTTAGTCATTATTACTTAATCATTACTCAACAGCTTATTGTTAGTCATGTTATTCAGCAGAATCTTATCGGAAGAACGCTAATTACTAGTTATTTATACCGATGAATTCTAAATCTAATAATTTTTCCGGCTCGTTCCGGCTATTGTGGAGATCTCAGAAAAAATACGGAGAATTTTGATTGGTTCGTCACAAATCGGAGAGGACGAGAAGTTTGCGCATCTTCGGCTACGAAGATCAATCGGGAGTGATGGGGAGATGTACTTAGCTCGGGTTTGAGGTTATGTGTGTCATCCGTCTCGTTCCCTCTCGCTCTATCGGGATTTCATCTTCTCGCCCGATGAGCTGATTGGTTCGAATAATTGCTCGAAGCGCCGGGAGTGGGATAAAATAAACGACGAACTTCGACACCATTTCTTGGAGAGATTTTGTACTTGCCGTGCAGTCTACTGCTTGTATCTAACGTCTCTGGTCCAGAACTAGAATTCGGCAGCTGATTTACTCCAATTGTAGCAACGCCGGTTTTCCGGTAACAGCGCTCATATACACATAAAGGATCATATGGGCCGGTGCTCATAAAATAATGACAACAACCGCCATTCTATATTTATCCGTTTATTTAACGTAACCGATAACTGAAAGGTTATAATTCTTGTTTATTTCCCGTGTGCTAGAAATTTATTGGTGCCTTTTAAAAAAAAATTGATTGCACGTCCACGACAATTGGAATTCTTGTTTTGAGTGTGACGACACACTTGTCGTGCACAGTCTGTGACAGCGATGAACGAACCAGGGACTCTGAAACGTCCCAAACCTGGCGATGGAGAGGACGAGTTGTTTCGCATGCAAGATGAGTTTTTGAAGAGCAAACAAGAGCCTTCCGCAAGAGTCGTTGATTTGCGTAACCGGAACAACCAGAAGAAAAATGAAACCGAAATTTCGGATGGCACAAAAGTTCCAGAGGCTGGCGGAAAGATTCTGTCCAAGTTTGCGGAGCGCAAAGCTCTCCAGCAGCAAAAAAAATTGTCCACTTCGCTGACGAGCGGGTCAATGATCAACGATGAGGCATCAAGAGGAACAAACGTGGATAAAGGAGAGACAACTGTGAGCGATGGTGTGCAAAATTTACCTTTGGATCCTTCGTGCATCATAATTGGGAATATTGTGGAAAAGAAGCATCCAGAAGTGTGGCCAAAGGTTACGGACAGATGCATATCCGAGACCAAAGAAACTGGTTTTCCAAATGTCTTTGTCGTCAATAAGACGGTGCTTAGGCTTTTCAATCTTTTTTGTTCTTTTTTGATTGGACTGTTTTATAGATCTGAATCTTTGTAAGCCATCGATTTGAGGAGTTATCCTAATAAAATACATTTTTTCAGAATTCCACAGGTGGCGGTAGCTTATTTTTGCAAAGCCTTTCAAAGGGATCGACCTTGCCTCCTGAGATTCCTAACATTTCTGGACAAGAAAATCCCCACTCGTCGGTTCCTCGACCCGAAGACTCCATAAAAGAAGAAATTCATCGATCCAACGTCGAAAAATTGGGTCAAATGACGGCGGAAGAGATTTTGCAAGCCAAGGCTCAACTGGAAAGTACATTAAATCCCGATATGCTGAAATTTCTCAGAGCCAAGAAGAATTCAGCAAAAAAATTGAAGACCGGCAGTCCGGAACGCCCAGAAAAGGTTGACAAAATGGAAATAAATGAGATCGCGCCATCACCGACGACCGATGAAGTTATCGACGAACAAGTTGCGGATAATGAAAAAGACAAGTCGATCGAAGAGGTCGTTGTGAAGATGGAGTGCGACGTTCATCCCATAGAAAAAGAAACTCCGGTGGGCGAATTGGTGGAACAAGCGACGTCGAAAGGTTGGGTGAACATGGATACGATAGAGCCCGCAAAGCTCGAATGGATGAAAGACGTTGCACCGACGAAGAACGAAGATGCAAAATCCGACGAGCCTTACAACGCTCGTTTCGATTTCAACGGTGTTCTACTACCATTCAGAGACGACGAAATTTCCGTGAACAAAGGTCTTCATCATCACGGCGAAGAACCGGAACGTCCGGGTTATACGCTTCAAGAACTCCTGCAATTGTCACGTTCGACCAATCAACAACAACGATGCACCGCTCTGACGACTATAGCCAATATAATGGAAAAAAGTCGCAAAGGATGGTACGACAACGTTTTGTATCCGGCACCGCTCGTTGCTCTCAACGAGAGAAATATTCTTTTGCTTCTTCGATTGTCACTGGACGATCCGGTCACGGCTGTTGTCACGGCTACGTTGCAAGCGTTGCGGGCATTTTTGTACAGCGAAGCCGATGAGATTTGTCTCGATCGTTTGTTCGGTTGGCGTTACACCGATGGAAATTTCGACGAACCGCAATTGCCAGCTCCGAAGCACGATGTTGCGGATACGAGTAGTTTGAAGGATCACGAACTCGCCCAACTCGACACCGTCGCTGCTGCCATGCGAACGGACATAATTTTGCGCATCAGGTTCGCAAAATTCTCACAAATCCTAACAAATCTTTTGCTAAACGGTTTTTTTTTCGAAGTGATTACGAATAATCGCTGTCGATAGGATGCGAAGGTATAAAAATAAATTTTTTTTAGGTATATTTTGAGAGAGGTACGCCCATCGCCTGTGGGAGTAACCGCGGCTTTGGAGATCCTCACGCGTTTGGCGAGACAATCGAGAATAACGGCGTTGAACATCGCCTGCACGTCGGATTTGCTCGAAGTCGTGGTTCGAAATTTCATTCCCGTGGGTAGCGATCGATCGAGTGAGTACACGACGAGAGTATCCTAGATCGTTGCGAGGGATAATCTGATCGATTGATTTGCAGTTCTCGAGGGTGAGATCAGAGACGCTTATGGTGTTCCCAGCGCGACCGCTGTGAGATTGTGTCGCGTGCTTGTCCTTTACGCTGGGAAACCTGTTGCGGACCGATTGAACAATTTGAATATTGTTCATTCGCTATTGTCATACGCGACTATAGAATCAACGTAATTATATTCGATTTAATTGTTTATTTTATCAAAGGCTTAATTATAAAACACAAACAAATTGCTGGGATAAATTAATTTCTACTAAAAACGAAAGAAGAAAAAAATACTAGTTCACACATATTTTTTACATAAACAAAGGTTTTAACTTGAAAAATAGATGCGAATTCTTATTTTACAATTGATTTGTTTCACAGGGGAATTGGAATACGTTTGTCGATTGAAAGTTTACGACTTTGGAAACTCTTGTTGTCGCACAAAATTGCCCTGGATAGCATCGCCGGTGCGCGTCTGGCTTTCGTGTCGCAGCTGCAAATTTTATTGACCAACCACGATCTCGGAAGCTCGTCCGAATTGGCTTGCGAGCATGCGGGTGCGTTGATAGACGTAGCGACTTACGAAACATCGTTGAAAGAGAATATTTCGACGCTTTTGACCAAGTGGAGCATTCAAATGAGCTCGGTTTCGTCACCAACGGTGAGCAAATAATTTTGCCAAGATTTTGCGAAAATTTGGTCAATGACAACCTTATTATTCGGTGATAAATATTTTTTTACGATTGAATACTTGCAGTGGGGACAAACGAAATTAGTCGCACAAACTATGATGGCTCTGGGCGATGTTTCGACGTTCAAATGCAGCTGGACAGCGAGTTCAACCATTTTCGCGAATCTTTGGTAAGATTTTTAAATATAAAAATCAAGTTATCGCAGTAGATTGCAAAGGAATATTGCTTGTATGTGAAAATTCAATGCAATTCGATATTGAGGCGTGATAAAATTAACTGAACAAGCAATTGACACCTCAACTTGCAAACCAGTCAAAATGACTGTTTGACAATTTCTAAAAATCAAACGCACTCAAATTCGTCACGTTGGATTTCCACGATATTCTTTCACGATTTTTATCACAATATTTAACGGATCAAATTCATCAATTTGTCGTCTCACATTTCCCCCCTTCTTCGCCAAAAAAAATTGCAGTAAAACCGAACGAACGAAAAAAAAACGTTGCTGATTTGGCGATAATAATAAAATAATAAAAACGTTGGATTTTTGTATCGTTCCAGTTCGACGTCGAATTTATTGAGCGGTTGTACCCCAGCGTCCGAACGTGATCCGTCCTCACTCGCAAATCTCGGAGTGCTCACGCAGGACGGTCAATTGCAGCCCGCGGTATCGGTAAATTCGTGCATACCTTTTCTCGCTACGTGGATAAATTTATTTTCCAATACATCCGAAATCAATTATTTGCAAACAATTCTCGACAATCCGGATTTTGTGAAATACGTAAAACGTTTGTCGAGCAACGATTGGAGTTTGGAAAATTCTTGGTACACCAGAGCCGAACTTTATCTCGCAACTGGAATAGTTCGCGCGGGAATTCGTCTCGGCAACGTTGCCGATGATTACATAAATCAAGTAATACTAAATATAGCGATAAAACTCGTTTCTACCCTACCGGCTGACGCTTCCTCAGCCGTTCGCGAAATTCTTCACATAGTACTGTTCAACGAACGACTCACCATCGAAAAATTGTCCCACGATCTTAAGAGTTTGAAACTCGGAATGAAAAATGACAAAATAACGGAAACCCTAAATTTGCCGAAAAATTTGAGTTCCATATACGAAGAATACGTTTCTTCCAATGGCAATTGGGATCAAGCGGCGATGCCCAAAGATTGGTTGTATTTGCCACTCGTTGCCGCCTACACCGATCACAAAAACAAAATTGTTTGGAACGATCTTGATACCTCAAAAATTCTCGTTCTTCTGAGTCTCGAACTCAGCATGCCCGAACTCAGCCAAAATTTGTCACCAAGTCTTCGTTTCAGCAGACTCATATTGATCTATCTTTGCGACACGATTTATCTCAACGACGATGTTTCCATTTTATTGAACGAAGCCATAACTTCGTTGATTAAAAAATATTACAAGAGACTAGATTTTACATCCGATTTGCCGGGTTTGACGTCTTTTACGGATCTTTTCACGTCTATGTGCGAACATTTTTGCGCAAATTCGTATGGAAACGATGGTTTTTCGATGGCTCTGTTAGTTCCGACGGCGCAACGTCACGATGTGCATTATCGTAAATTATTGTGGTCCGAACACGCCGGAGCTTTGAGATATTTAAGACTGACAGCTGGGGATTTGTCGATGCCGTTGTCGGAATATTTTTATCCGGTTGAGGAAGATCCGACTCTGATAGATTCTTATCTCACGGCTCTTGTGAGAGGAATCGTGCGAACCTCGTGGTGTCCATTGATGCATTCGATAGCGATGCATCATTCCGCGATGTTTATAAAGGGCGAACAAAAATTAGCGGTGATAATGCGAACGAAAATCGGTCAATTGCGCGACAAAGAATTGTCCAGTGCTTTGCTCAATTACGAGCCACCGAAAACGTGATGCGAGGCTTCGAGACTCGTCTTCTCTTCGAAATGGACGCGACGAGGTGCCGCAACCAACGATGCAACATCGACATTGATCAATTTTATACCAATGAAATTTTATTTCTCTCGAAATTTGACAAAGGCATTCGTTATTTTTATTAGTCTGTACGTAACCGTTGTAAACGTTGTTGTAAATATAACATAAAATTCGCGCAAGGCCGTAGATTTGAACGAGAACCAATGATTTATTTATTTTGTTCTTACTTTTTTTATTTTACAAATTATCCCTCGCGCGAAATTATTTAATTGCGCGTCGGCGTTGTTACAAGCTGCTGTAATTGCGTGTATTCGTTGAATCGCTAGTTTTTTTTTTTTTTTTATATATTATTTCATAACTTTCAAAAGAGGATTGAGTATCACCTGATATGTCTTCGTTGTACAGTAATTGTTCGACAATGAGTGCGATGCGCGTAAACACACAGTTTTGCACGTTTCGTTTAGCGCTGAGGGTAGTTGCACCGGTTTTCGCATTATTATTTTTACCTGGCGATCGTTTTTGTTCGTTCTTCTCCTTCGATACCTTATAATTACGTACGTAACGTATTGACTAGATTTTTCCCTGACGTCTATGTTCGAATTACGGAACTTAAGACAAATTTGGACCGCTCTGATGTCTTCAAAGACGGCAAAATTGGATCAACGCAAATAATTGTCCCAATCGTCATTAAAATTTTCGACGTTATCGAGTCGATGGAATTCAATCGACATAAATGCGACCGGGTTTGAAATACAGTGATCCTAATTTGCGATGTTTCGCGTGTTCGAAATTTATACCGCTCGAGATTCTGACTTGTAGCCATTTCAGAGGCTTTACGTATTGTCCAGCAGACGTTGGGATCGGATTCGTTGGATTCTTCGGTGCTGAAGGTACTATAAATAAAAATTGGGAAACAAAAATATCTATAAATTGTCGATGTCGATTGGTTTGACATGGGCGTTAAGCGACGTGTTGCGAGTGAGTTGAAGGATAGCCTCGATAGCGTATATTTCTACGTAAATTTGGGAATCGAGATGCGCAACGTTGCTGAATACGGCTTGGAAGTATAATTTTCGATGTTGTCGGTCGTGAGAGGCGTAGCTAAAACTGGTACATCTACCCCTAATTTAATCAAGCATTTTATTACATGGAGGATGGACGTGAGACCGAACTAACGTTAGTGAATTTGATCATTCTTATGTCGAAAGTACAGCACTCGTGTGGAAAACGAATAAGGAGTGCTGATTCATCGAATTATCGAGTTGTCGGTAATTAAACTTTGCCAATGTTTTGGGTTATTCGCTCAAGCTCCAATGGCTGACGTTTCTGCAATTCGCTCATTTTTTTTTGCTTCGGAATAATTGGAAACTTAATTTGACAATCGGAAACATAAATTGAGGTTCGATTCCAGTGCCAATCTTTGCAAACGATTTAGTGGAGAACAGAAGACCGAATAAGCTGATCTTCTTGTGTTTTTCGTGTGCTCCTGACAAAAATCTGCTCACTTTCAGCGAAGTACGTACGTCCATAGCAGCTAGGTCTCCTTACGTCTATTCTCCATGATTTTTACGATTAATTTACAATTACTTTTCTTCTTTTCTTTATTATTAATACGCGTATTTGTGGCGTTACAATGATCCGTAAAAAATAATTTCATGCCCGGACGATCCTCGAAGGGCTTTCGAAACGAAGCCGGCCCCTCGAGGATGCCCGAACGTCGATGGCCATAACGAGACGATAACGTGTGCGTTATGGCACATCGATTGTACGTGAGAAATTGACAATGCCGAGTATCCGCGCCGCGCACCGCATTAATTATTTATCGGCCACGATCGATCGGCTCAGCGACGATGACCCGCTTCCCTTTCGTCACGAATAACGCGAGAAACAATTTGTCGGTCCCAATCGATTCAACGAATCCTTCGACATTTCATTTTTATTAATTTACTTTATTTCTGCGATTTTTTTAAAACGAGTATATATATTCATTGAATCGACGAGATTGCTTTACCAGCTGACCTTGAAGCTTTGGAGGGCATGTTAGGATGGGTGCGGATCAAAGTTCCGAATATTCAATGCACCGACGGGTCAATAAATCATTGACATACATTTTTTTTCGAAACATTTTAATTCGATTTATCGACTCGTCGGGACATTGAATATTCGAAAGTTTGATCCGCACCCGCCGTGATGTAATCGCGTCTCCGTGGGAAGCTTTCGTGAGCTTTCTCGAGCTATTCTCGAACCATGAGAAATTTTCATTCGGTCTACGTCGCAATAGCTTTCTCGTAATCTTGCGCTTGTATCAAACGATTTATGACGGTATTTGCATCAATTAACTCGCAGGTACAGCGTGCGGAGAAATGCTTGTTGCGAAGGTTGCTCAGCAAGAATTTACTCGAACCCTATTCCATTGTGTAGATAATACGAAATCCAATTGACGTTACTGTTTTATCTCATATAGATTCGATAAAAATAGGACTTGTTTGTTGTACAATAAATATGTGCGACTTGTGAGATATTTGCAAGTTTCACCTCTTTTTCATAAATTATAGACAAAAGTGACGATCAAATGAGGTATGACATCGTAGCACCAAATGTATGGCAATGAATATGAATAGCTAGCATCAATACGGCTGCCTAACGAGAGTAATTTATGTTGCCAAAGAGACCCTCGAGTTTAGAAACTTTGACTTTTGTTTAAATAATACATGTATATATGGTTTGAAAAAATATTAATATATATTATGTGTTTTATATAATTTGTTGTGCAATATGCCGATATTGAAACAAGAAAGCACGAACTATTGAATTACTTTCTACGAAGATATGGAATTGACTGGTTGATGAAAAATATAGGATCATGTCATGCGGAAACACAAGCTCAATATCCCAGTCGGGAAAGTTCGAGCGAGCATATAAAGTTCATAGTTTCGAGTAGAATCATCAGCTCAAAGTTTTAGAGTTTCAAACTCCGTCGCTAGGAATATCTTATTTCCTCAGATCTTCGAGCACGAAATTTTCAATATAACGCTCATGAGATTCCATTTTTTTTAAATGTTCATTAACGAAATTCCATATCAGACGTACAACAATTCTCCTTAATTGTTCAACATCGAAAATGTTAAATAGTTCGTAACCTTTGATTTTCAGAACTCTCGACTATCAAGCTTCGTCGTAATTTTTTATCCATCTTCTGGGATAAAGACTAATTTCGATGAATGCAATCGAATGAAATAACGAAAATAAAAAATTAAATAAAAAAATGTATACGAGCTCTACATCAGCGAAAGAGTCGAAAAATTGTCATGTCAGAGACTCAATAGGCGAAGATTTTGAGTCTCAATTATTCTAGTAGGCTGTTAAAAATATTACGAACGAATTATCGACGATTGACTAATTCGATGACTCCGGAAATGATTGATTTCTTATCAAAAACGAAAAAAAAAAAGGTGAAGAAATTATTTTTCGACGCGTTTACGATGATAAAGCAGCAAAGCTGGGTCGATCAAATTAATTTACGTAAATACAGGTCAAAGATCGAAGATCTTTAGGATCTATCGTTGAACGAGGGCTAGGATTCTATGCCGAGCTTTCGATAAGTTTCTTTGTCGACGGTTACGAGACGACCTTCGACACTGGAACAATCGAGCTCGATGCAGTGAAGTCTGGATCCCCATTCGCAGTGGCTCTGGTCACCGGATTTGTAATATTTTATTTGCAGACAAGTCGTCAAATATCCCGAACCCAGAACCCTCATGGCTATCGGTAATTCTTCGCGATGACCACGCGCACTCGGCAATATATCCTTGGTACTGTGATACGCGCTGTAAGCGCATGCCGTGCCGTCCCGAGCTCGTTCGATC
Source organism: Sussaba pulchella (assembly GCA_963971145.1). NCBI lineage: Eukaryota > Metazoa > Arthropoda > Insecta > Hymenoptera > Ichneumonidae > Sussaba > Sussaba pulchella. Next base: position 19,994,408 of record OZ020166.1, read on the forward strand.
GCCTCCACTTGCTTTCCACCAATGTTCAGTGACCTGAAATCATCAAATACGTCGATTCAATCGCCGATACGTACCGGAAAAGAGAAAAAAAAACCAATGGAATACATTGATATTCATGATTTCCATTGACTTTTTCGATCGTCGAGTCCATCGCGTTTCGGTACTTTTTATTTTCATTGTACCTTCATATTCGACGGTAGCGAATAGTCTATCCATGTAGTTTGTCGTAGTTATGGCTGTAGTTGATAAATCTCACATCATGTTATACACATTTTTATTCCATTGATTTTTATATTTTCTGTGGCATGACAGGACAAAAAAAAAACAATTGACGGAACACGAAACATTGAAATTCATTATTCCCATTGATAACTTCAATCGTTGAGTCTATCGCCTTTCAATATTTTGCATTTTCATTGTTTATACCCGACGGTCGCTATTAATCGATCGATGTAAATCTGATTATTCAACTATTCAGTCATACACGTCGCTCGTGAGCTGGAAAGCACAATGCGCGTGTTTGATACCGATACACGCTCTGTGCCGTAGGGCATCTGTACGTTTCAAAACTCTCTTTGGCGTGTGTTATCGAATTGCATTGCAAAAGTTATAATCGCAGCCGTACACAACTATATTGTTGTTAGTGACGACGAGTAATTGAAACTTCAAATTATTCTTTAGTTTCACGTCACACGATTATTTCGATTTTTTCGGAAAAATAAGTGAAAAGTTCGAAGCTTTTCGAACGATCTGACGCACTACTGATTGCATTCATGTCGACGTCAAGTTAAAAAAAAAAGTCAAGAGCGTGTTGGGCACTCACACGATAGGTGAGCTATTTTTATGATACGCAACAATAGCTGTTTCACCTTGACAAGTCTGCTTGCTTTCGAAAAAGAGTTATTTCTAAAAATTACGTTTTTTTTTTTAAATCTATCCCAGTACGAATCTCCATGACGATAAGAGCCGGTTCAAACATAATAAATCGTCCTGTCCACCCCGACGGGCACCCCTAACGTCGACGAAAGTATAATAGACGGTTCTAGAGAATTAATTAAAGGTTTCGTTCATCTTGCTGTAACACAATGCCACATTCAACATGCTAATCCGCTTGGGAGATTCCAGCTTATCTTCGATGTGATTAAGCTCTTCGTCCTCGAATTAACTACGGAGCTTGGACTATCGAGCTTGACCCTTTTTTCAAATACTTTTTTTTCGTCCTAGAGGTGTACAATGTGTACACCATTATTTCTGTTCAATCTCTGATTCCATCGTTCGACCATTCGAAAATACTAGGCTAATAACAAAGAAACAAGGCTATTTGTTATCCAAAGCTTTCACTGATTACAATGAAATAACGACCAGCTAACTAACAAAAAACGATAACGAAAAATGAAACGATGTCAAAAATTAATCACAAATATGATAAAATATATTTAAAAATCATGATATAAAAATTATTTATACATCATTTAATGTAATAATCGTATTACGTTAATGATATGATATTATAATTACAATATATTATTTTATTCTATGTATTATCATAATTATGGTTTTTTCTCAGCCAAATAATAAAGAGATAACGCGCTATATTTCACGTGTATCGTGCATGATTTAAGGCCGATATTTGTAGATACACAATGTGAAAACCAGAATCAATAGACGTTGAATAGTTGAGAGTCACATGCCACTGACGATCCGGCGCAAAGGTCGGAAAAAAATAAAATCAACGTTTAATAAACGATTGCGGCGAGAAACCAACACGGAGGAGAACGCCGTTGAGCCGAGTGATCGATATGAGAGTATCATATATGACGAATTCGTTGAAAATTCAATGAAGCAGGGGGGGGGGGGCTGGACTTCCGTGCTCCGACGATGTTGTATCCCAACGAAGAAGCGATTTCGAGCTTGCTCAATTATGCGGAGGGTGGGCCGAGAAAACGAATGTGGCGAGGCTACCGAGGAAATTCGGACAAATAGCTCGACGAATTTCCCATTTCCTGAGTTAACCCAGGAGTCAACTCAGGAAGTAGTTATTTCGGATCACAGACGTCGCCTTCCGAAATAAAACATAGCACCCGCGTATCCAAGATCGCGATAATTTGCATTTCTCCCCTTGTTCTGACTGACAGCCCGACTCAAACGCATGCACGCTGACATTGTTAACCCAGAATTGATGCAAATGCATCTGGTAAAGCTCTTTGAAGCTGCGAAGATGTCTCTCGGAGGTGTCGCGAAGTCTGAATTTTATGGAGCTCGGCATGGGAATTGAGAAACGAGGGAATATATGTGACTCACAGGACACGCAATATCTTTCCTCTGATATTATAACAGACGCATTTTGTACTGTTGAATGTGGATCATAAGAGGGGCAGGTCGAGGCAAATTTTGAGACTTCTCAATCAGGAACTCTTGGTTGACTCAATATTTGAATAAAATTATTTTTGATAGGATAATTGGAAATAAATTTAAGAAAGACTGAATAATTAGTGCATTGCGAATTCGATATTCATCGATCAATAATACGATTAAAAAATTGTAATGAATTAATACAAATATATATATGAATTCAATTATAGTATGTGACAAAACATATAATTTAAAAAAAGAACAATAATATATATTCATAATATTATTTAATATGATAAATAGATGTTTACTATCTTTAACTATTTTTCCCATCGATATATATTTTTATTTGGTTTTGTGGAAGGACTGTGGCAATTTATGTCGTTAAGAAGCATTTGTGAGTATTGGGCCAGACGCCTAGCGACTATTTCGACGGATATGTCGTTGGTCCGATAAGTCGGTGACTCAGCGCATAAAACGTTTTTCCGTCGTTAGGCGACCAATTCATCGAGTATACTGTGTGCATGGAAGCTCGCAAAGCTCGAACATGGTTCGGTGTGTAACCGTGCGACCGGTTTTTACTTCCGCTTTGCTCGCGGAAACGACGTCGAAAGCGCGTGTTATATAGAGCACGGTTGAACAGATCGCTTGGTCGTTAGAGTGATGCACGAGGCGCGGATCGGAATTCCGAATATTCAACGTTCCGACAGGTCAATAAATCCAATTTAAATGCTTCGAAAATAAATGTTTCGAATCGGCATAGGTCCGCCTGTCAATGTTTCGAAACATCAAAATCCTGAAAACCAAACCATTGGCGGGTCAAAACTTTTTATTTATCGATCCGTCGAGACGTTGAATATTCGGGACTTTGATCCGCGCACGATGGTCGTTAATCCAACGTTGAATCGTTTCGTCGTTGGTGCATCGTCTGACTGCGGTACGAATTAGTTCAATCCCGTCTCGCCGTGCAGAATGGAAACGCTTCGGCAAAAGCGTGTTTTCGAGTAACACAACTTTCGACGATAGGGAAGCACGAAGCAGCACATTGCAGTGTTTCATGCGGTTTACACAGCATAGCTCGCGGGGTGCACACGACGAGGGCTTCCGGATGCCGAGCACAATTTACCGCGATAGAAACACCAGAAAATTGCCTCCTCTGCGCAGACTTCCGCATTAATTCGGTTATAAACGTTCCCAAGGCTTCCGGCAATAAAAATAATTCGGATATTTATTATTGTCATAATCTTTGTCTTGCGTTACATATTTTTTCTCATTGTTTCGAATGATAACTTTTTATTATATTTCATTATTTAATGGTGAGAAAATGGAAACTGATTGAACGAAACTTTTTTTCATCGGGACAGCTGTGCACGACGGAAAAAGTTTATTCGATTTGAAAAAGTTTGATGTTTTTTCCAATTAAACTATGAAGTAATTTGAATTATCTGTTTTTTTGTGTTTGTTCGTACGTGTGCGTTTATTTGTATGAGAGTTGGCGAGATCCGTTAGCCCTTTCGCCGTTAAATCATTTGGAGTTTGATTATTAGTTATTATGGCAAGAAAAAAAAAATTTTTAAAGTCGAATGCGATAAAATAAACTTAAAACAAAGAATGTAGCAATTGCACGTGTTTGACCGAATACCCGGTCCAATGTATTCCAGAAATGTACGTCCCGTTTGTGGCCTTTAGCGTTACGAAAGTCTGCGATAAATTTAAACCAGTGGGACCGTGCCGGTGCTATATTTTTCCGGGACTCTGATATCCGTTCGGAAAATGGATGCCAAGGTCGAAAAATCCAATGGCCCAGTTTGTTTCTACACTCGGGTATTTCTTGCAAAATGATAATCCCACTCGGGAGAGCTTTTCGACGTTGGAATGGATCCTTCCCCAGTGGATAAAATCCTAATGGGACTTATATGTTATCCGGTGCTCCATGTACCAGTTCATAGACGTTCCACATAAGCTACGAAAAATATTTTTCTACGTATATATTATTCTTCAACCGAGTTGCGGTGCTCGTAAACTTGCTATAGAAGAAGAATAGACAATTTATAGTAGTCGATAAACGGACGTTGAAGCAAACGGACCGCACAATTTCCGGTAATATCCGGTGCCTCCTTCACGGTGCATTGATTCAACATGTTTAGCAAATAAGTTATTTAGATAAAATAATATTTCTTCGATGGAGAAATAATTGTTTGTCAACTTCGAACGAGAAACAGAGGAGTATCAGACCGTTCAGAAAATCATCGATTCTAAGCTCGAAATGATAATTTACGAGCTTATTCTAATTAGTATGACTAGTTACAAGGGCTACCATTTCCGTACCTGCTTCCACGAATCATAATCGATATTCACGACACTCTAATAATCGAGGCTGTTCCAATTAGCATTCGACTAATTTCCACATTCTCCACGAATTACCGGAATAGAACGACCGAAATATTATACAGAACTCGTACTTCACACGAGTATTCATGAAAGTAGTACAAACCACAATCGCGTCGGACGTTTTTTTTGTACCTCAAGCTAGTGGTTACGATGACGGTGGTGGAAAATATAAGGAAACCGTGAGAAGATGAAGCATGGCAGTGCGACGAGTTCTAGTTATGGAGTTAAAAAGTTTTTTTATGTCGCTAAAATCATTATACGTTGAGTCGGTTATGAGAGCACTTTGTAAATACGTCGCGGACGGGACTCGCGGAAGGTGGACGGGGTTATAACACGATCGAGCCAAACTCGTCGTGATAAACCGTGAAAGTGGGTGAAGCAACGACTTTCCACCTCGGTGATTCCATGCCCAATCTTTTCTAGAAAAACCGATGGAAGGGACTGGAGTTAGTTGGCTCGGGGTCACAAGTTCACCGTGCTGCGTACTCGCCAGGTGGTGCACTTACGAACCGCAACGGTGCACCTGTTAACCCTACCACTGCCGCAGAAAGTGCAGCAGCGAGATATCCTGGCGTTATCAGCGGCAGGAGGAAGGTGGAAAGGTGGAGATATTTTGAATGCAAATTATTCCTCAATGAATAATTTGTGAAAGACGAATGAAAAAAATTCAATGATTGATAATTCGGTAATTTTGAAAGCCATGATAAAATAAAAAATGATGATAGGAAGGACAAGAGGGAAGGTGTAGATATTACGGATGGAAATTATTTCATGAAAAGTCAATTTCAATGAGCGAAAGGAAAAATGTAATGATTATTAATTTTATAATTTTGGAGAATTTTTTGAGGACTTTTCGTGGAAAACTTTTCCTCTAGCTGAAAACTCGTTGCGAGATTGTTGGGACAAATAAGGTCGTAGGTTGGAGCACGAGTTCCTTTGTAGCGATGAATATAATAGCCTGAGATGAAACAATAGGGGACGTTCATTACGTCCTGATAAAATAGTGTGCAAAATGAAAAATTTCAGCCAGCAAATTTGACCTCGCACACGGTTTGGGTCTGTTCGGCATTCGCTCGGTCTATTCCTCGTGCATGTGATTGCGTGCCACACATAATGCACCCGTTATTCAGCGATATCGCGGAAAAACTGAGATTGGAATTTTCTTCAATCGTCGTTCGAAATATTTGACGAAAATTCAAAAATACTGGACGATTGGATATTGATCCATTCTTTGTTGGTTGAAGGAATATTGTATATTTCGATGTCCCGTGAGACGATTTCTTTGCGACAGAAATAATTTAATTTTGGGAGTCTGAGGCAGAATAATTGGGGAAATTATTTTGGAACGATTATTTCGATTGACATTTTTTCGTCAGTCATACACGGAGCTCCGATCGATTTTTATAATAATAATGTTTATAATAATGATAATTATTATAATTATTTTATTATTATTTATTCATTCATGCATACATAACGAAAATGCAAATTTCAGTTCCAGCCACTATCGTTATTTCAATAAAAAGATTCCTTCATTCATATTCCCAGCTACGAAACCCAATTAACATCAACAGGACGAAAGAAAAACAAATCATCCCGAAATTATTGAGGAACGTATAATTTTTATTACAAAAACTCGATAAAATATTTTCTCTTCGACGAGAATGCAGAATATTTCGTTAAAAATTTCGTTATACGATTCGAACCTTTTTTCGAATCGATCTTAGATCATTACAGCCATGTGAAAACTTTTTCAAAGTGCGCGAATAATAGTTGCGATGATGAAATCCCCGAATCGAAAAAAAAATTTGTACAAAAGTTGTTGTGTACCTACTGCAACAGTTGGGGAGGTTTGAAGCTTATATCGAACCGATACGTCGCATCGCTGCTGAGCTTCACGGTTTTGAGTTGTCTGAACCTCGCTGAGGTTTCCATTTTGCAGTAGACGGGACCCGCGCCGGGTTCCTTCCGTACGGACAAGGTAACTCGAAAATGGCCATCACCACCCATCTATCAACATTATTCCCAATCTCTGCACTTTGTTGGAAAATTAATTACAAGAAAAAAATTGACGAAACCCGAATTAAAAAAAAGCACTGAATTCAACGTTGTTTTTTTTTTTTCGGGAATTTGCGTGACTCGAAGCTTTCGGAGCTTTTCGCGGGCTCGTGGAAGGTTCGGGCCGGGTTGAAGCTTCGTCACCGGCGTCGCGACGCTCACTGGAAGGAGAAAGGAGCCGGGCGTCCCGTCGTGGCCGTCGCGACGACCACGTTGGCGGAGGGTGGAAAAGTGTGGCGGGTCGTCGCCGCGCACGAAGGCGAATAGTTGCTGTTACTACTTGGCTCTCTACCGACCGACGCCCGATACCGAGGAGCCTCGTTCCTGTTCGGTGATCAACGAAATGAATTTCGGCGTTATTGTGCGTAGACACGTCAAAAGGTGATTATTCTTCGCCAATAATTGAATAATTAATAAAACGATTTAGTTCGTTGGTAATTTTGAGGAAAATATTTTTTTTCTGAATAGCAACGAATTAGTGATCGAATAATATGATCCTCGATGAGCACTTAGGGTACAGGGAACCCTACTACAATATGGTTTCGTTCGAATTCTTAATGATAATAATTATTCAAATTCCTTTAATGATTTAGCTGACTTTGTTTTTCCCTAGAATTACTGGGTTTGTACTCCGAAATTGATACATTTTTTTGAGGGGCCACTAGCGCGACAATTATTATCGTGTAAGCTAGTATCTCGACAGTACACAACTGAAATATTTTTGTAAAATATTTAAACTTGAAAAAGTAATTGATATTTTTGTAAAAAAAAAATCACGTCTTCGACATTTCGTTTTCGATTTTTAGAAATAATGAAATAATTATGATTTTCTAATAAAATTCAATTGCTTCTAATTCACGGATACCGAAAGAAGTCAGAGGTGAACTTTAGCGCTTGGGGTCGGACGGGACCCCACTGCGACCGCTACGAAATTCTACCGAATTGTGACAGTTGAGGGTTGAACACGTATGCGAAATAAATATTTCAAGCAGTATTTTCGCCGCCCACTCGATTCGACGTTGATGGGTGGATGTTTGACCGGGAAACAAATTATCGCCGTCGATGGTTTCTCGGCCTTGGCGTGCAGCTTTCACGGATATATAACGAAGATCCAACGGTTGGCGTTAACGCGCAACAAACTTGTTCTTTGAGTAATTACCGTCTTTGGACACCCGAGATCTTAATCACACGAGATCGCAAAGCTCCATCCCCCGGGACGTGCAACATTTATGACCCACATACCCTTCTCGAAGCTTTCTCGTCAAAATTTCAGTTGCGAATCTACAAAAGACGTTCCCATCGCTGTCCTGGCTATGCGCACGTACCTGTTATTGCCTCTCTGGTATTTTCTCTTTGTTCTCCGCTGCAAAGGGTTTCTCGTTTTTTTTTCTCTTTTTTTTTCAACAACGACAAGTGGACTTTCTTGAATTTCTTTTTCTCAACGCGGTTGACCTCGATTATTTTCTCGGGATTCCGTCTCGTTGTATTTCACCAATTAGCCACTTTTCCTCGTACTTCTCTTGCCACTTTCAAGGTCTTGGTACACTCCTGCTTGTGTAAGAAGCCGCAAGACGTTCATTTTTCTTCCGAGATTTTCTGTGTGTTTTTATCTTCGTCTGTAATTTTTATATTGTTATGTAATATTATATTTTTACGTTACATTTTTATTTTTCTCTCAAGGTCTTGCTGCACCCTCTCTCGTGCAACAAACCAGTCAACGTTTTTCCCTTTTTCCTCGAAGCTTTTCGTCACATTTTCGCGTTATCTATAATCTTGACCTTTTTTAAATTCTCATTACCTCTAATTTATTCGGATTTTTTAAGGGACCTTGTTCCTCGCTGTTGGTTCGATTTTCGTCGGGCGTTTGAGCCTCCTGTCGCCCCGAGATTTTCACTCGGACGCGCACTGCCCCCGTTTCACTAATACCTACATGTACAAATATATGTATGTATATAGGCAGATGCACGGTGGCTGAAGCTACGTCACAGAATGGTAATCTTTGTGGCTCGATGTGACAAGCTTTCGGGCATCAAAAATAAACGTTGCTACGAAAAGCACAGTGTAACTATCTATAGAAAGCTCTTGTGAGCTCGCTATGCACGGGCCCGCATGGCTTTCACAGCCGTAAATGCCACGACGAGGGCGCGGATTTATCGTACACGTATGGTCGGTACGAAGACGAGTTGCTGCATTATTTTTTTTGTATTTCGAAAAATAATTCTTCATCAAAATACGAACAGTCGGAATTTCCACACGAACGAACACTCAGCTCATAATCAGCGGCGATATTTAGCTTCGAATAGTCGACGGTGTATCTATTTGTCGGCTGATCGTGATCATAATATAATAATAATAATAATAATAATAATAATAATAATAATAATAATAATAATAATAATAATAATAATAATAATAATAATAATAATAATAATAATAATAATAATAATAATAATAATAATAATAATAATAATAATAATAATAATAATAATAATAATAATAATAATAATAATAATAATAATAATAATAATAATAATAATAATAATAATAATAATAATAATAATAATAATAATAATAATAATAATAATAATAATAATAATAATAATAATAATAATAATAATAATAATAATAATAATAATAATAATAATAATAATAATAAATCGTACTATGTCAGCCCAAGTCATTGGAGGATGTGTAGTCCCTTCATCCATTCTACTCCTTAACAACTTCCGCTCCGATAAATTTTACGTTGGATTGCACCAGTATTCAATTAAAGCAAACTCTTTGAGTCTGCTTTTTACGAATCGTTACGACACGATGTTCCATAACGTAGTTAACATTATTGGCGGCAACGGGAGGGCCGAGATGCGAGTCGTTGGTGCTGGACGACTGACTTTAGTTCGCAAATCTATATCGGGAAGAGAATTATTTCGGACATTGTTGTTTCTCTATGACTCACGGTTATTGGCAGCTGTGTCGTAAATACAATCGTGCCGAAAAACTAAGGGATATTTCGCTCGCAAGCACGGATTGCTAAGCCTGCGTCTCGCAGGCTTTGTTCGCCAGCGATCTTGCCAACTTTTCGCAATGTCAAAAATTCCCATTTGTTTCTTTTATCGTCGTGGTCGTTTAAATTTCGACGGACTTATGACCCAAGTTCTTTCGGGAATTTTTGTAGCATTGAGGAACAGCATCGCGAGAACGTTAGAACCGTGCAATAGTCAACGAATACGTGTTACCATGTATCGTATGTTCGTGCAGGATCGATCATCGCGATACAACCACGAAAAATCTGTGACATAATAATCGATAACACTCACAGGGATGAAAGTCTGTCTCTCTCGCAATGGACGTAGCTCGTTTATTCAATTCATGTAGGAAGAAAGAATATTGCGTAACGCCCCCAACGACATGGTGTCAATTTTCTTTCTTCACTCAGTTCACAACAATCATTCGATAAAAATATTATTGTAACAAATATATGACAATGATACTTACCCATTTATTTTCGATCACTCTCTATGAACTCTGACAGAACATTTTATTTAAAAAAAATATGCACACGGTAATAACAAGAAAAAAATAAATAACAGATTTTATTTATAGTCAACAGATTTTTTATTTTTAACCAAATGGGAAACAGTTGGGGATTAAACCTGGAGCTGTGTACATAACAGCTGCGATGTGAATCGTAGGAGATGGAAAATATGCGTGCAGCTCGGGCGCAGTACGATGGTATGAATTACGTTTCTAACGTATTCCACGCATATCATTCTATTCTCGTATACATTTAGCTCGCCTCTAATCTTAAAAAAAGAAGGGAAAAAAATACACACACACGGACACGCAGCCCGGCCCATTAACTGCACGCGCGTGGATCGTTAAGATGTTATCGCGACGATTCGTCGATATTCATTTCTCTCTCGCAAAGTGCACTTGCTTATTGTAGCATTACTAAAACCACACTGACACATATGCGCAACTATATCGTGTGGTGCCGTGTTTGGCCACCTGAGTGATTGCTCAAATCTGCCGTAAATTTGCAACCGCACGAGGGGTGACTGTTAATCTTCGAAATCTCTTCTACAAAATACGAAATTATAATTTTAATATGGTTAAAAAAAATACTCAAAAGAAAATATTGAAAAAGAGTATTTTTTAGAAAAGTATCGACAACTTTTTCAAATCGGTAAATAATTTTTCGTAATGTTTCGAGTATGTACTGTCAAGATTTTGAGATTTCGAAGTAAAAGGTGGACATTTTTTTAGAAAAACCAAAGTCGATATAATTATGAGAAGATTTTAGAATTATTATTATTATCATTGCAAGTGTAAGCCAAATTTGCAATTGCATGAGGAGCGACTTCGGAAGCTCGTCTACAAAATCTTATGAATGGAACACACCGACTGGGATCTGTGTCGATAGATTGACAAATTTCCACCTATTTCACGCGGTCTTTCAATAGCGATATTTTTGAAATATTTTCCCTGCACCGATGTTTTCTGTGAAAATGTAGAATCAACGTGAAAATATGGGTCACGTGGGGTCTGTCGTATTGGATTGAATCAAACCGAGACCGCGGGCGGTTTTCTCCCGAGAGACGTTGGCAATCGTCTGTGCAAAAGGCAATATACTCGTAACAAGGACTCTCGTACATCTCAAGAGTATTTATTTTCGTTCACAGTATTGTTCGCGAAGAATCGATGACATAATATCAAAATTTTCCCATAAAAAAATACAATTACGAATTATTTCGTGATCATTTTGGAAGAACGTTGAATAGGAAACGTGACCCACAATGAGTTGAATGATGAATCAAAGTCATGAATAAAGTAACATATGCGATGAGGTGGCGAGCACCGAGTGAGAAATCAATCTCTCAAATCTGACCGACAGGCAGGCAACAAGTAAGCCACGAAAGGGAGCGAAGAAAGAAAGCTATAATATTTTATGAAACAAGCGTTAGATCGATAAACCGGCGACGAATCGTATCAATAATCATACCTGGAAAATCCAATGATATTGGACCGCGCGAAGTATATTTTAATAATATAGAAACGAAATAGGCGATTCTCTCGGCTGTGGAGAAAGAACGACGTAGTAGCTTCGTTCGTTGATGGTCACGGCGAGAAGCAACGTGGGGCTTCTGAGAGCCACGTTCCGTTCGACCTACTGCCAAGCGATGGTAGTACGACTTGGCCCGATACCAACAATCTTTGCGGTTGATCACCCTTTAATTGGATCATGCGACTCGATTGTCTTTGAAAATAAATACAAATGGACCACCGGATTTTGTTTCAACTCTCAATGGTCACACTTTGGTAGAATTTCACAAAGGTCAAGAAGAACTCGACCCCAAGCGTTGAAACTTGTTCTCCAAATTAGTTTTCGTTATTCTGGGATCGATAGAATGCCAAAGTATTCTTCAAGTCTTCAAGAATTATAAGCAATACGTTTTTTTTTCTTCAAAAATTATTATTTAATTTGTTTCTCTTTCGAATTTAGATATTTTCGCCAGATTCGCACGAAGCCATCCATTTTCATTGAATAAGAAGGCGCACGGCAGAAAACAGAAACGGCGATGATAAAATTTCGTAAATGGAAAAACAAATTTAGCTGATGGGTATTATCCAAGTTCTAAAAACGTTTGAACGAACGTGCGCGAATAGCACTTGCGGATTATTGCGAATAAATGTTTATTTACGTAACAAATGTAGTGGTTCGCGCTCACGTTCTACGGTTATTTATTTTCAACGTCGCGAAAACATGTTTATTGGACGGTAGACGTCTATCGCGATATCTGGCGCGTTCGCGATAGAATTGGGTAAACGTTTATCAGCACGTACAACGTTCGTACCGATCGATTGTGAAAGTTTCAACGTGAACTAACGGAAATGCTCGGTTCCATCGGCATTATGCGACACATCGTGTGTCGATAGTTGGTTTACGATTTCGCATTCAGCAACGATTGAGCATTAAAGTTTCACGCTGCGTTCTGAATTTCTGTGTACTTACTGATGGGACCCCGACGATTTGTTCGTGTGAGATAACTTTGAAACGAGCTACGATACTGATGGACAATGTTGAGCGACATGGAAAGGATTACCGATAAAACACGGAAATCGCCTGTTTTATTTGAATGTCTTTGCATCGATTATCTTCGTATTTTCAAGCTAGAATTAATTGTAAAACAATGAATCATCAAAATTATGTCTTATTGCATAAATGTCACAACTTTCATCGTTTCATAATTTATCATAGTTATTTGTTGGAAAGAGTATTTCAAATACTTTTTTTCAAGTTCGGCGAGTATTCTGATGCAACTAGTTTTATTAATTTTTTTTCAGTCAACCATTCTTGTATCAATTTCCAAATAAGACAGATCATAAAAATGGATGATCTTTTCTCTTAATGTCGAATTTTTTTTCTGAAAATAAATATCGAAGACAAGCTTTTGGTAGACGGATAATATATTTTTTTCTACCAGAATTTTCAACGAAGAATGACTTCGCGTAGCACAGTAAAATCTGTATTTGTCTTCGCGAAGCCCCAGAAAAGTTCGTTCGAAAGCTCGATTCTCTTGGGTCTTCGAAATTCGTTACAAACCGTTGCTCAGGCGCGCGGGATCGGTAGATCGGGTTCGCCGACGAGTATAAATAAATCTAAACACGCGAGGCTCAACGAGTTCACGTACGAAAAGCTCGAGGCTCAAAGCTATCGTTGCAATGTTTCGAATTAAAACGTTGGCGCGCGTTTGCTCTTTGATAAGCTAAAAGGCAATTATACTGTCAAACGAAAAACGTTATAGCAAAAGGGAGGACCGCATGTATATCGAAAATCCGGAGGAAAAAAAAGCGAGTCCGATTTGCGCGCAGAACGTTTGGTACCACGTTTTCGATAATCGATTTATAGAAATCTATGGGACGTGGGAGTTTCATTATGATTTTTCTGTAAGCTTTTAGTTAAGGCTTTAGATTTCACGAAACTTGTTACAACATATTATTTTATTCTACATAACGAGCTTTTTTAAAAGATACCCCACACGATATAAAACATTTTAAAAAAAATGTCGGGTATTCGATTTTCCCCCCTCTTTGATTCAGATTAAAGTTTGACTAAAATATCTTCCGATAATTTATACAGCGCTGCTCGAATATTTACGTATCTCCAGGGATTATAAAGAACCTTTCACAGACCTGTAGACGAGAATGGGTTTGACAGTGGTTTAAATATCTGTTAAACACGCGTTGACTTTATTTATCGTGCATACGAATATTACTTGATTAAACGAAAAAGGTATGTCCACATCCCTACACGAACCTCACGAAGCTTTCTTTCATTATTTTTTATTTTTTTAATACGCTTTCGTCACGAAAGTCCCGACTCGTTACGCGATCGATCCGTACGCGTGTGGGAACCGTCACCGAGATAAGGTTTCTACGCTTAAGGCTCGCCGTTTGTTAATACGCGAGTTTCTTATTTAACGTACTTTGACGACTGGTTAATCCGCTATCCTCAGCCCCGAAAGGGATTTACCTCGATTTGTCGAGCTCAATCGTTATCCAAATCCAGTAAATTTATCGAAACTTCCAATACGACATCGTCAAACCCAACTGAATTGTCGCAATTTATGTGCAACGAGACTATTAAATTTCAAAACATTTTATTTACAGTTTCCTGTTGTGTTTGGAATAACCAATAAAAAATAATAAATTCGAACGTTTCCTTTCGATGAAATCGACGCACATTTATCAAACACACAAATTTACGTTTCACTGAAACGGAAATGAACGTTTTTCTTACATCGTACAATTTATTCAAACCTTTTAGCACAACACGAGGCAACGATTCCAATCCAATTCACGAGCAAACTCATTCTTATCTCGAAAAATAGAGCGCACGGTGTTATAAACATTTTTGTCGCGATGTTATCAGCTTGACTCGCGATTTCCTGCAATTAACGGAAAAGTCGAACGGCAACGAGAAAAAAAAAACTTCACCGTCGACAACGCAATTTTTTTTACGTTTCAATCGAAATTATACGAATCAATGAGGAATCTTGAGGATCGAAGATTAAGAATTAGAAAAAAAATCGTCGCATGGCGTAGCGTCAGATTTGTGTATTTAAAAAAATTAATACAACTCCATTCGTTTGCACTGTAAAAATGAATATTCATCTTTCGTGAGCAATATGTCTCTGAAACGTTTCTGGACGATCGGAACGAGCGCATCGACCCGGAATGAAACGAATAAATGGTCTTTCGACAAGCTGTGTGCATTGTACAAGTGTCACGAAAAATCCACGATTTCATCTTCGTATTTCACGAAATTTCATTGGAAAAAAACAACACCGAAAGGTTGAATAAAAAAATTTTTCGCTAGGCACCTCTTTCCGGGGTAGTCATGAGTTCCAACGCGTGAATTATTCCTTGATTCAAGTTACTACGTTCGCCCGGATTTTTTTCACCGAGGGTCGAACTTTTGGTCAGAGCCTGACCGACTTTAATGGATTGTCCAGCTGTCAGAGAGAATGAAAAGTCTTTTGGCGCTTCGAATAGCAAAACTATCGTTGAACCCATTCTAAATTCTCCGAAGAGTTCGCCTTTTTTCACCGCAACACTTCCGAGATTCGCATCGTCCGATAATTTGCCGTTGCGCCATTTTTTCTTATTCGTCACTAGATCGCCGTCACGGTAGACTTTTATGGATCCGACGTTGGTGGCACCGACCGCGGCGTATACCATGAAACCACCGACCCATTCTCCGACGTAAATCACTCGCTCGTTCATCGAGAAGAGATCGGGCAACCAACTCGCTATCTTCGGATTAACGCTGAGCAATTTACCTGGAATCGAGAGAGAAAGTTCGGTCAATCAGTGTGCCGTAGTCGTTGGTGTTACGATAGTCATTTTTTTTAAATTAAAATTCAACATAAAAATTTGTTCAAAATTGAAATAATTGAAATCACTATTATGGGATATAATTATATTGTGCATATATAATATAATAATGTAATAATATAATAATATAATAATATAATAATATAATAATATAATAATATAATAATATAATAATATAATAATATAATAATATAATAATATAATAATATAATAATATAATAATATAATAATATAATAATATAATAATATAATAATATAATAATATAATAATATAATAATATAATAATATAATAATATAATAATATAATAATATAATAATATAATAATATAATAATAAAACAATATAATATAATAATATATAATAATAATTATATATGTATATTATGGACTATAATAGTTATTTTTATTATTCTGTAATATTATTTTTCTGACGATTAATCAATTACTATTTTTTTCTTTCAATAATTAAGTTAGGAATTAAATCCAGAAATAAATTAAATAAAATTATCGATTGGGTTAAATTAATAATATTTGTTTGAGCAATGGATCGCGATTTTCCACGTACCTTGGAAATGTCGACGATAATTGATGGACCAATCGGTCGGACTGTGAAAACGATGGTAATCTCCCGGAGCCAGATACACGGTTAGCTGATAGAGACTGTTTTCAGGATTTTTCAGAAGCGACTTTACGTAATCGTCGCACTGTTTGACACTTATTTCTCGCTGAGGCTCACCCTCGAACGTGACATCACCCAAGAAGTGTCGGAGATTGTACGTTATTCCTTTGACCTGCTCGACCCTGCAGGACGTCACAGGACCAAAGTGGAGAACGGTGCCGTCTGACGGAGAAACCTACTTTTCATTTATTTACGCATTCTACACCGATCTTGTGCGAGTGCATGCTTTTTTTTTTCAACTGATTCATTGTTGTTACAGTATAAGGCGATTTGCAAAATTTTGTTTCAATCTGTTAAAAATGGAAAAATTAGAACAATTTTTGACTTACGATGTTCGTGAACGGATCGATAGGCCTTGCATCTTTCTTCAGAGGTCTCGCAAAGAAATCCACCAAGCTTGGGAAAGCCGAAAGATCGTTCTCAATTTCCTGAAGATTGGCGTTGAAGGATCTGGCGTAAAGATTGTAGAGAGCCGACCTGAGGCCGACGGGCAGTTGAATTTGTGCGAACCAACCGAAAACTCGGCTGGTTATTCTCAATGGCAAGCAGCAGTAACATTCCACCTGCGACAAAGACGGAACGACAAAAAACGTTTTTCAGAGCTTTCAAAAATAATTTGAGCAACGAAAGGGTTATCGCTACTTGCCATTAAATCAGCCACCGGACCTTTGGCGACATCGCCGTCGGCTGGATAAGGATTTCTTCTCAGATGTCTCCATTGCAACACTCCGAGCAGCGTCACGCCGACTCCCAAAGGAAGTCTCCATTCCCACCGCAGTTTGAAAAATTGAAACCAAGTGTTTTTCTTGTGCGTCGTTTCCGCTTTGGTCACGTAATTCCGAAATTTGACATCGCGCATCAATTTTTTTGGCACTTTTCCTAGCATAACACACAAAACTCTGAAAACACAACAATTACGATCGAATCACGATAACGAATTTTTTTTGTTTTCTATTTCGCCAAAAAAAAAAAAAAAAAAAATCGAATCGTGCGAACCTCAGATGATGCCTCGCCGCGAATATTTTGTACACTGCCATGTTTAAATGTAAACCGGATAGCCAATCTAGCCAGTTGAATCTGCAATTGAAATTAATTCGTTGTTCCGTATAATCATGAGTTTGAGGTTATGTTCGTGGTTCGATAAACAGCGTACGGTAATCGAGGCTCGAACAAAATTGATGCTCCGAACGAGAGCCAACTAGGGACTGCCAAGTACTCTTATCAGCCTCGGAACGTCGAGCGGACGTTCTATTCGGTCACTTGGTTACACATAGAAGGAAAAAAAAATAAAAAAATAGAATGAGTAAACAGAGACGCGGTGAGTGTCTCATGCATGTAGTCCGTGTTTCGATGTAAGCGACGTTTCTCTTTGTCCTTCGCTCGAGCTTCGTCCAGCGAATGGACTCTCCGTAGCCCATGCAAGTTGAGTACAATCTGGTACAATCGGACCGGAGGCCTCGCGAGATTGTACGAGACTCTTATCTCAAACGTTTGCTGGTACTGAGGATTTTACCACCTCGAGCCATCGTTCTCCCATCATTCTTCATTAGACCTCGACCAGTGTCACGAGTATTACGATAACGTACAAAAGGCCATCATTAACAACAATAATAATAATGAGAAAATTGCAAAATGGAATTTCAAAAAAAGTACAAATTTTTTTCTCAATCGGTTACACGCAACGTTCGGACAACGAATGAGCAAAAAATAGTGTGATCTCATTGGCAGCTGTGCATTTTTTCGTCAAAGTTGCTTTGTCATCCGATTACGTGTCTGTGACCCCTAACAGTGTCGTCTAAACGCGCTCAAGGCCGTCGACGGTGACCTTTGTGGATAAACAACAAAGGTCGAACTACCTGAAGTTGCATTCAACGACGTTCGAAAACCATTGAATCGACGTATCAAGTGGCAACGTTGCAGTTATCATTTCATTTTTTACGCATTCGGTCATTCCCCATTCATGTTTGACCTTGGAGTCGAGAATCACAGATACCGCGTAAGGTCGTAATAACGCGCGTATGTAATCGGATGCGTCTGGAGCGGGTCAATTACCGCTCGAGCCACGCGCTCTCGCAACAAAGCGTTCGTTTGTGCGTTATCTTTCGACCTGTCACGAGTTTGACATTGCGTCGAGTGTCCTTGTTTCTACCGTTTCTACTGCAAGCGGATGGAAAACAAAAAAAACAAAAAATAAATTGAAACAAAAGAAAAACATAACGAGTGAGAGTTACGATTGGCCACCCGGCTCTACATGACTTTGTCGAGAATGTTAATTTCGGAGCAACGCGTGTTCGCACGCATCTGTCGAGTGCGTGGCCAGCTGTAGCGGGCCAGACGGCGTTGCAGTTCATCCGCGACGGTCGTCCATGGTCGTCCAGAACCACCATCAGCACCATCAGCAGCAGACAACGAGGCGTCGCATCGCCGTTCGCGAGCTCGTTCCGTGTAACAGGTGGCTCCGCTCCACGGCAGGTGAACGAGTCTCTTCCCTCCCGACTCGCTTTCCCCAGGATGGTTTCGTCCATTCCTCTTTTTTTCCCTGTTTTTTCGCTCTTCGACGACGGCAACAGGGCGCCCTCGGCAATATCGGCTCTTCGCATTCGATCCCGAGCTTCGGAAAGCGTACGAACCGTCGAACGCCGATCCGCGATCGTTTTACGACTCCACGCGGCGTTAATCAACGACCCTCTCTCTCACTCTCCCTTCATCGAACGTCAAACAACGAGGACGAGACGACGATGTTGATATTTCGTGACAAACAGCTGTTTCGGACTTAGACGTTGGAGACATTGCGCGGTGCGAAATTACCGACTGCGAGGGAAATAGAACGGTGTAGGGTGGGGGGTGTTGCGGCGAGGGGGAGAGGGGAGGTTTATCCGCGAACGCTCTCGGGGAACATCGGCGCGAGTGAGTGGTGCGTGCGCGAATAATCTCCGTCGTCGTCATCGTCGTCTCTCTCCGACTCGTCCGTGAATCAAAAGTTTCATGTACCGGACGCTGACACGACGGTTGCGCCTTAAACGTCGTGAGAAACAACGGGAAAAAAACAACCCCCCCCATCGGCGTGAGAGGGGATAATTGGGATTGATAAGTTCGAGTGTGAGAATCGTGAAACGAATTTTGGATTCGTCGTGTCGCTTCGAGATCTTTATGAAAGGTCGTGGTCGCGTTAAGGCGAAAAACGAGACGATGCCGCCGTCGTCGCACTCGAACTGGACGAAGCCGCTGCTCAAGGGCGGTCAGATGATGCAGATGCAAGTGAAAAGAGCCACGGGAACGAGACAGAACAATGTGCAAAATTCGGTTGGCACGGGGGGTACGTTTGTGGATCACGGTGCACCGTTGGATCGTCGAATCAAGGTTGTTCTCGTGGGTGACGGCGCGGTTGGAAAAACTAGTCTCGTTGTTTCTTACTCGACCAATGGTTTTCCCGGCGAATACGTGCCAACGGCGTTCGACAATTACAACGGTCAGTATTTTATCGTAAAAATTGTCGGGGCGGGAGATAGAGAAGTTCGGAAAGGCGATTTATTCGCGGGGCTACCGGAGTTGGGTGTACGTATTAGGTTCGTTAGAAACGTTAGTCGATCCTTCTTGTGTGTATATGGGCATTCTCTCTTCGCTCCGATGGAATCGCAGAATCGTCCGGTACAGTCCCGGTAGAAACGGAAGTTCTCGTGCGCAAGCGATTTTGTTCGGCGAGCGCGACGAGATATCGATCATGTTTTGATTTTATTTCATTACTTTTATTTTATTTTTTCTTTGCAAAAGTGACGTTTTGCGAGGCATTGGCGAATATATATTCGTCAGTGTCGCGGAGTTTTTTGCGCGACGGATTTTTCGAAACTAGAACGGAAATTTGGGATGGAGGTTTATTATTGTACAACGCGAAGTGTTTTGAACGCTGAGAGATTTACGAATGAATCATCGATATAAATGGGAACGTCGAGGTTTCCCGTGATTCACGGTAGAACGCAGCTCGTATACGTGAAAAATTTTGTGATCGGAGTGTACTCGGAGGAGCAGACGGACAGGGGCAACAGGTGAGACTCTTCGTGCACCGCATCGGTTGCCCGGCCTGCGTCTCTCCGTCTGCTCGTTGTTCCGAAGAAAAAGTTCAGATTCGACGATCCTCGATGATTCCACCGCGTCCCGGGAGGATACTGTTACAATGGTTTTCGGACTCTTGGTTCGGGAAATGTTTAGAAATATCGTCGAGGTCGTCGAGTCGTTTGACGGGATTTTGTTAGAATTTTTTTTTTTAGCTAATCCCTGAGCTTTTGTTGAGAATCTAGTAGTTTTGAGGGTTTTATTTATTAGCAGGTTGTTGATAGAAGAAAATATATTTGATACAGTAGAAGTATCAATGTCGTACTTTATTGGTTCATTTTTTTTTTTTTAATTAATTTAGAGAAACTTGGAGTTTGGGAATTATTGGTTTAATGATTGGAATTTGTTGATGGAATTGGATTTTTTTTTTGGTATTTTAATGATAATTCTATTGAGATTTGCGAAGTATTTAAATATATTTGATTGTTAATTAATGATAAGTGATGAGTAATTATTAATAAATAATGAATAAGATATGGATTTGATGATGGAATTAAATTTTTTTTCGGGCATTTCAATGATAATTTTATCGAGATTTTTCGATGTACATATTCAAATGTCAGTCGATGGTGAGAAATGAGCAATGTAGACAGTGCGACCGAGTTTCGCGCCGATTGGTACCGTTTTATTGATTTATCGAATGAAAAGCTTTTGTCCTATTGTCCAGATCTATTTATAAAAAACGTACTTTCGTCACGTACGTCTAACGAGTTTTCATCCATCGACACAATTTCGTTAGCAGCCGCAATTCATTGTTATCGATCCAATACCTTTTTTTTTTGCCCGTGTTGACGACGAATTCATTTTTTTTTTTGCAGTCGTGGTGAACGTCGATGGATTGCCGCTCAATGTACAGTTGTGCGACACAGCGGGCCAGGATGACTTCGATCCTCTGAGATCGCTTTGCTATCCCGAAACCGATGTTTTTTTGGTTTGCTTCTCCGTCGTTTGTCCGTCGTCGTATCACAGCGTTGCCTCGAGATGGGCGGACGAAGTACGAAAGTACTGTCCCAATGCTCCAATAATATTGGTAATAATTCTTTCATATAAAAATCCCAACCTAATCAAATTTTCCGTTTCGAAACTCAAACAAAACGAATTAAAATAATTAGCTGCAAATTTGAACATGCGACTCGTTTCCTCTTCATTTTTAATGATTCGCGAGGAATTATTTTTCGTAATAATATTGGTAATAATTATTATTTTTCTTTATATATTTATATAATTATTATATATAATATAATAATAATATTAACATAATAATAATAATAATAATAATATTATTAATATTATTATTATACATAATAATAATAGTAATATTATATTATTATTATTATATATGATATAATAATATTTATATAATTATTATATATATATATATTATTATATATAATATAATAATTATATTTAGAAATATAATAATTAAAAATTTTTATTAAAAACTAAATATAATTATTATATTTACAATTATTTTTCGGAATAATATTACTAATAATTGTTTGATATAAAAATCCCAGCCTAATCAAATTTTCCGTTTCTAAACTAAAACGAAACGAATTAAAATAATCAGCTGCAAATTTGAACACGCAACTCGTTTCCTCTCAATTTCGAATGATTCGCGAGAAATTATTCTTCGCATCAAGTTTTTTCACCTCCACAAAGAAGTAAAATATAAAAATCATATTCGTAATAAAAAAAAAAAAAAAAAAAACCTCACGCTTTACAACGACCAACGATGAATCGAGAATAATAACCGTGATTGCGTCGAAACACGATGCGGCAATTAAGTCGAATCAACAAACGACGTTGTGACGTTAATTTGTTCTCCAGGTTGGAACGAAGAGCGATTTGCGTTCGGACGTTCGTTTGATGCTGCAATTGGCGAGGTACGGTCAGGCACCCATAACGACGACGCAAGGTCATCAATTAGCTCAAAGATTAGGAGCCGTGAGTTACGTTGAAACATCGGCCTTGACTCAACACGATCTCAAGGAAGCCTTCGATCAGGCAATAGTGAGCGCATTGAGCACGAGAAGAGGCGGTCAAGGTTTTTTATCTCGTCGCAGAAAACCATTGCCATTGTGGCGAAGATGGTTGTGCTGTTTGGACAAAACGTCTTCGAACGAAACGTAATCATTCGAACGAGTTTGACGCTCTCTAGATATTTTTACTGTGATCATCCGTGGTTGAAGTCTCAGGATCTCATCGCGTTCACGGGCTAAAAAAAAAAAAAAAAAAAAAAACGACAAATAACAAATGTCAAACAAATTTTCCAGGTCTTAACGAAAATTCGAACGGAATTTTTTCGTATTTTCGTTGCAGATATATTTTTTTTTTTTTTTTTTTTTTTTTTTTTTTTTTTTGCAAACTCGATAATCTTGCCGGAATAACCGGTTCGACGTAATCGAATGATAATTCGAACGATAATGCCCTCTGGTAAGGGCATCGTAACGGCACTAGCTTCGATAGTTACGCGTAGTAACTGTCATCGATCTCATTTGTATAGATTTTAGCGCGATTATTGCGCGATGATATTTTTATCACCGCCATTGCTGCAGGGTACGCGAGGATTACGTTGTAAACGCGACGAGCCTGAATCGACGAACGGGTAACGAAAGTTTATTTCGTTCGGTGACGTTCTCCGTTTTCAGTAACGATCGCGAAGCATAATAACGGTGCATATTATACGTAACGTAAAGCGAAAATTTGAGAAAAAAAAAAAAACAAACGATGAATGAGATTCCGGCGAATGGTTAAAAAAAAATTATTTAATATTCCTGATGCCTGATAAAGGCCTAATTTATTGTAAAACGGTCAACCGTATACGAATTTTTCTTATCGATTAATTTTAATCGTTGGCTTACTCGCCGGTTGTGATTTTTTTTTGGTCTGTCGATAACGACGATCGAATTTATCTTTAAATATGATATGAAATCGTATCAACCGTATTTTCGAAGATTTCGAAACGTTGTTTTTTTTTTTTTTTTTTTTTTTGGTACCCGGTGCGATGCGGCGTTGCGATTGATGAATTTTTATTCGTTCTCTTTATTCGTTTATTCGAGAAATCGAAAAATTGTAAATGTTTAGATTTAAAGAGGTCAAATGTAACGTTAACGTTTGTAGAATAGTGAACGACTGTGCGGTTCATTGGGCACGTGGAGAACAAATTAATTCTCGCTCAATTTCCTATCTTTGATAAAAAAAAATTAAAAAAAAAAAAATGGAAATCATCTCGAGTTTCAACGATTTTGAACAATAATGTATTTTCGACTAAGCGAGCGATGGCTATGCGTCATTCTTACGAAAAACAATATATTTATATTCGCCTTACGGGGGATCAATGCGGCTCTAATATTAAATTTTTAATTCGAGCGTGGGTTTCGGTTGTCACGGGCGATTTTTTTGAACACGCGTTTTGTATTATTTTCGTACGAGAAGAAACGTTAATCTGTATATTTCGGGGAAAAAAATGATCGTGGTAAGGTTAAATTTCCGAGAAACAGAATTTGGTGATGACGCGCGATAATCAAAACATTTTCATGAGGTCTTCAAAATCTGAAATAACCGCAAAAAAAAAGAATTCTATGCCGAAATGATCAATGATTCGTTCGAATCTTTTCTCATTGCATTATTTTCTGGCGAAATTGCTTAATTCGTGAGTTTCCGGTGTTAATAAAAAAATAATATATCTATATCAATTTTTAGAACGAATATAACATTATTCGGGCAATCAGAAGATATTTTTTTTCTGTCGTTGATGAGCAATATACACTCGTTGTACTATCATACACGAAACGCAAGATATTAATTCGTAACGTTGATCTATAACGTTACTGTACATTCTTTCTTAGTATTATTATCGTTATTAACATTATCATTATTATTATTAATTATATAAGTATCGATAATTGTTGTACATATATATCACATCACGAATATTATTTTTATCGCGAGAAACATCACTTTTCGTCCGTTCGAAATACAAAGGACACGATGACGCATGAAGTTCAACGACGTCGTGTAGTTTACTTATTTTATCGGAACACCAAGCGTCATCGATTACGAACGGAGGTTTTTTTTTTTTTTTTTCTAGACTGACGACGATGTTGTACGACTTAATATAGTATTATCATGCGCTTATACTATACTGTAATAAAGCCAATAGTATTTTTATATACGAATGTTTTTATTATCCACGAATTTCTTCGGTGTCCCGCATCCGTTGTCCCACATCCAAATAATACTTGTCACGTATTATTTTTAATTCAATCATTCTTGAATAATCGCGACGAAATCGATTGATTTTAGTCATCAGACAAAATGGAAGAATCTTTAATTGGATAATTCGAAGACGTTTTTGTGTTTTCATCTGAAAGATTAATCGCAGCAAAGAAATTCGAACTAGTTTTCTTTACCGACTGTGGATAAAATAATATCATTAAACTTTGTTATCGACCGGCTCTGTCTTATCATGTGATTCAACGAATTGCCCATGCTCAAGAAGTTCGAGCTTCACGTGACATTTGTCGCGCTGCATGCTGAACGGAAACGTCAAAACCAGACTAAACGTCAAACGACGAAACCCGAAATGTCAATTAACTTTTGACGGATTCAATAAAAACAGTTCGATATTCCAAACTCTTCCGAGGAAATTTATTCTTTTTAGCAATGAAGACATCGATCACTGATCCGTGGAGCAACGGTTCGAACGTTTCGAACAATTCTGAGACGAATGGAAACATCGATGCTCGATTCGAAGACTCGTTTGTGAACGATCGATTGGATCCTTCGAGGTTATCCGACTCCGAACAATATTTGGAAAGACTCTGTGAGTTTTTCCACGTAAATGTACATTAATAATTTTTTATGAGAATCGTATCATTCACGGGTTCAACGATTTTCATGTTTAAAAGTAGTCTCGTAAACTTTCCGTATCATAACCTAACTTGTTGTTATTGGTAGGAATCGAAACGGAATTTACAAGTGTAACGCGCGCTTTGGGTTGGGTCCTAGGATTTTCAAACATTATTCAATGATATTGTCCATAGTTATTTCTATGTTGATACGAATCAACTCGAACATCATAGATTCTAGATTAAGAAACGTGAAAGGTGGCACATCGAAGGAAGATCTCATGAATTCTTTGGCCAACGCCAAAGAAGATTGCATAGCTAGATTGATAAGCAACGGTCAAAGTTTTCAATCCGAGGAAGAAGCTTTGCTAGCTGCCAATCCGGTCATTCGACACATAGCTCCTCATTTGCAGGTCGGTTAGATCTTTCTACTCTCGTATCGTCGAATTATGGGAGTTTGTTTCTCAAACGGAATTTTTTTTTGTTTTCAGGCATTGACGGCCAGCGAATTGGTTCATCTTCTCAAAGCAGATGTTCTTCAAACCGTGACGGACGAACAGAACGGTCACGTTGAAATAAATTTTCGCACGGCGTTGGCTGTATGTGAACAATTTGAGATGGACCCAGTTTCGATAGGGTCGACGGAAACGGAGCAGACGCTGATTGATAGATCGCAAACAGAGTCGTCACCAACGCCGCAGTTGGAAACACATATCCACGAATCAAAGGACAATGGAACGGAAGAAAATTGCTCGGGTATGAAGGCAGACGAATGTTAAATCAAGCTATTGTCGAAAAATATGAAGAAACTTCGTAAACGAAGCAATGTTTATAGTTTGATTGAAAATGTCTGATTAGGGAATTTTATATTCGACCGATTGGACAATTTATCTTTCTTTCGAAGTTTTATCCAAATTAAAACTAATTCGTTCAACAATTTTGAAACAAAATTGTACGGGAATTGAAGATTTTTTCGAGAACATTCAGGTCGATACGGATGCGCACGCACTTATCGACTCATTATCGAAGTTACCATCATCGTGTTACGTAACTCTAAATCGATAAATCGTTTGATCTCTTCGTCTACAATATTACCGTCTTTTCGTAGGTTTTATAGCCACCCTACTGATGTAAAACACGAATTGCATACTCAAAACGACAGTTAATCACGAATAAACATTTAATCACATGTATTCATCAGACCGAGAGAAACAGAATGTATAGTGGAATAAAAAATAAAATACAAAAATCTTAATACAGAAATAAACTAATCAAATAAACTAGCCGAAGTATTTTTCGTCGCTATCGTCGATTTCTCGAACCGAACATGAGAACGATTGACTGTTTTGACAAAATTGCCTTACAGTTTTGGTTACCGATAGGAGTCCCCGAAATCCGAAAACGTTTTGTTTACAAGCTTCGTCATTAGCGTCGCTCGTGTAAAACGCGACGAGGTGTGAAGTACGCTGCAAGCTCATACGAAGCTGCTGGTTCTGTTTTTTCAACAAACCCTTATATTTGATACTCAGTCGATACTCAATTTCGAAGGATTCAGAGAGCAAGTGACCTCGTGAAACCATTTTCAACGAGCAGTCGCGTGTTGCTTGGTCTTACCAACAATCGTAACAATTATGCTTCCTCGGAAAATCGAGTTATCCAAAATATATTAATCATTTATCCTCATTTTTCCACTTACCCGATCTCGTATCCTTGCCGAGAAATCTCGCGTGGAATTTTACTCCGCCGCCTTTTCCATCGCCATCTTGTCTTCGTCCCATGCGCCACTCCAGTAGTACACAATATTTCGCTCAGGGAGCGTCACTGTTGCTGCATTCATTCGGAGCTTGCATCTACCGTCGTTTAACTCAGCCGCCTACGGTGTTGACATTTAATCCGCCGACAATCCTACAAATCTATTCGTATTTACCGTGATACGTTGCATTATATCAATGCGACGTTTATATGTACATCGTGCAAATTATTCCGACCCATGTATGGGCCATTTCACGCTTTAACTTGACGTTCGTTTTATCGTTTCGTTTGCATACGGTAAATCAATTAGGAAGACATGGATTCGTAAAAAGTAAGCCGCTTGGGAAAAGAATCGATCGAGGGCAAATTATGCCAATAAGAATGGTATTCTATCGTTGAGCTGATCCGAAAAATGGTCCCGTTATCACTAGTAATGGCCGATCATGGGTGGACATTAGGGTTGATCTTATTTGGGCTATTTTCTGATTTTTTATTGCACTAGGGTCTCAATCGGTTCAAAAAAGGAAAATAGACGAATTTCAAGTCTTCTTACTTGAATTAGTTCGCGCTGATTTGAGACGAAGTTTCCCCTTTGAAATACATGGAATTGTTCCATTTTTCAGCAATGATATTCGCGGGGCGACTAACTGTTCCTGGAAAAATCCGATTCTTCACTTTTTATTATCCCGTTGTAAAAAATGAGCTAGGAAGGCAAAATCACACAAAAACATTATTCCCTTCTTTCTAAATCGATAGATATCTTGGCGCGATCAAAACTCGAAAACGACCCGAACTCTTGCTCCACCAAGAACCACCCTAATGGACATACCGTAAACGGTGACATTCATCTTACTTCCCTGTTCAAACGATCAAGGGCGCCGGGCGGCGAGGCAGCATAGATTTAACCGTGCTTTCATGGCAATCGAGCTATAAAGGGCCTCGGAGAGCAAATACGCGTCACTTTTGACACGAAACGCCCCGTATACGGCAAACATCCCACAATTCTGTGTTATCTAGCGAAAGTTACAACCGTTGCTACACGTTTACCCAAAGCGATATACATATTCGATCGCATTAGGACAAGTCGTGCGTATTTCGAAAGCTCGAAGGATGAGCGTGGCATGTAGCCCCGTTACCGTTGTACCTTCTTGCACAAGTTTCATACGCGATAGCTGGTTGCTCATTGTGCATGCGTACATAACAATCGAACAAAGCTTCAGACAGTCTTGCACGAGGAGTTGGTGGCGATGTCAAATCCGCGTAAGATTGGAGCATCTGCGCGGAGTACGAAGCGTTACATTCAATGCACGACGAAATTGAGGGAGTCGAGGCAATGATAGTCCTCGAGTTTAATCATGTTCATACGCCTTGAC
>OZ020166.1:20023073-20122829 GCA_963971145.1 Sussaba pulchella
TTTTATCCTTCGGGGTAAAGCGGAAAATGGGTTTGTTGGAATGAGAATTAATCGGAACGTGTTTTGAGACGAACGATGAGAAAGAGAGATGAAAGTGATGAAATCCGATATTACGCGCACAGAAGCGTAAGCGTTATTAAAGTAACTCGGAACATTTAAATGCCAATTATAACGAGCGAAGCTTCTTCCACCGTCTCGCGGTGCAACAATCGTCAAAAGGATCCGGAACGAAGCAGTGAAATTCTTGTCGGATTCACATATACTAATAATAGTTTCGTGTATTGCCGGCGAAGTTAGAAGTTTCATTGCGAAAGTGTTGTTGAAAATTACTGTGCAAATTTTCGTCGAATCGTCGGAGCGTTAATCGTTGCAAAAGTTGGAATTTTGTTAATTTCGATTGTACAACGGGAGTTTCATATTCTGCTGGAAAATAAGAATGATTGATAAAAACTGGGCGATCATTTGAAGAAAAACAAAACAACACGGGCTAAAAGTTGTGCTCTCAATTAGAGTTATCGTTATTTTTAAATGCAAAAAATGCCAGTGTATTCTTCAAGAATTAGGAGAAATTAGTTTTTTTCAAAATTTGAATTTCATCACGGTCAAAAAATTTATTTTTTTTAACTTTTTAAAAAATCATTTTTTTTTCCGCCAAAATATTAATTACTTTCCCAAGTTTGAATAGATTTTCAAAATATTTCAGATATGTGCGGTCGAGATACTATACTTTAATACAACAATTTTCGCAATAGTGCCCGCTCAAAAAAATTCCTCAATTTTGAAGCACAACTAAGTTCTAGATTAAAAAAAAAAGACAGTCGACCAAATTATTCAAAGAACTCGAATTATCATAATTATTTCTGCCAATTCTACACAAATTCAAACGCATAAATTTCGCGGAGTCCTCCGAAACTCCCGAGCGACCGTACATGGTTAAAATCGGTAGAGCGTTAATTAACGACGATGTATTGCACACAACGAAACTTCCATTATACGTTGCAGCGTCGGTTGCACGCATCGAAACATTTAGTCTCGCGAGAATCATTCGCAAGGGCTTGGAAAATAGCATTACGAAACAGTTGTATCGAGTGCGTTAGTTTCGCTCCGGAATTTCCGTCTAATTTACAAACTTTTCCACACAAGTTCGAGTATTCAAGCATCCGAACTACGGCGGGGTAGGGGATAAGAGCAGTGGATTGTTCTCGCGCGGGCACGTGGTTGTTCGTAGGACCGACCCGTATCTATAAACGTCTATGTACGTATATTTATACATATGCAAGATATATGGAGAGCAATAGCGGATATACGATATCCGAGTGATGTGTACGATGTATACGAAAGACGAGCGAGCCCGCAGTCCCGGTTCTCGTGGTCGACGGCTGTCAAAGTTAGTAGCGAAGCTTTTCACCCAGCGGTAACGGAGGGAAGAGGAGAAAAACCGGAACAGAGAGGAAGACCGAGATCGAGAACGAAAGCGAGAGAGAAAGAGCGAGATGGAACGAGAGCGGTCGGGACGTGACAATGAACGCCCGTCGTTTCGGACGCGGCAGAGTGTCGGAAAGCTCGCGGTTTCGCTCGGGGAAAAGCTCGAGACACCGCGCCGGAAATCGGACAATGAAAAGTGAGAAAGACGCGGAGAGGGGCGGGGAGGGTAGAGGAGAGGGATGAGGCGAGGGAAGGAGGAAGGATGGCGTTGGGGGAGGTTTTTGTGACGCGTGCTGAGGCACTCTCCGAACGCAATCGTCACCGGTTTCCCGACCCGTCCGTGTCGTGGGCTTTCGTACGTTTCGCGTTTTCCACCCTTACCCCCCTCCGAACCCCTTGGCCCCTTCGCGTTCATCGCGTATATCAACGGTCGGGGAGGAAATGAAGTCGGCGTGTATACCGCTGTACCGCGACTTCGGGTTTCCGCGCTGACGAAATTCGGCCCATAGCCCGAGATTGTGTAGACCATCCGCGGAGTCACCTCACTTTACAAGTGCCAATCGTATATATAGGGTATAAAGAATATATATAGATTTATGTGTTGAGCTGGGGATACTTATTCTGTACACGGACTATGTGCGATCTGTAGATGAAGCATACGTCTACTAGTAATTTATGTTTTCATTTCTAAATGAATGAAAGATAATAATAATAATAATAATAATTGTACCTAATATGATGATTA
Source organism: Sussaba pulchella (assembly GCA_963971145.1). Lineage (NCBI taxonomy): Eukaryota > Metazoa > Arthropoda > Insecta > Hymenoptera > Ichneumonidae > Sussaba > Sussaba pulchella. The sequence continues at coordinate 20,025,244 of OZ020166.1, forward strand.
ATCAGATGATGATTCGTGGATTAAATTTATATATAAATTGTGGGTAGACGGTATAAAGGATAAATTCATTTTCATTATGATTATTCATTTGTATATAAATTTATATCTGAAATATGAGTTGAATAATCCTTATGTTATGATAATGAACATGATAACAATAATGACACATTTATTAAATTAATAATTTATTCATTTCTGTTATCATGTATTACAAATCTATATGTACACAGATTATTAGTTAATATATACATGGGTTCTTGATTGTATATAGTCTATTGACAGAATATATGTGTCCAGTTCTATACGTAAAAGTGTATTTATTTTTTTATATACATTTTTTTCTCTTTGGTATCCGTAACCAACCACCGAACATTTTTCGCGGTCGCACGAACGACAGATTGATTCGACTCTCCCTTCCTCACGTCTCTGTTTTCCAGCTCGGAGTGCACTTCGATGTCGAACGGATTACCAAGTTGAAACCGCCGCAACTTCATCTATCTGTATATTTACCTAATAACCAACGTATGCGCGATCGCGGTTTCACAGTCGTGGTTTATTTCGACAATGAAAACGGTCGGTCGGAGTTATCGTCCGAGATATCGTGCCGCGTGCCCCGATTGTGGAATGGCTGAACCATTGGGTAATCAAGTGGCAAGAAATTAATGTGGGAAAACATAAAATCCGATTTTAATCTTGTCTAATAATATTGTATTATTAGATTCACTTAACGATATACTAAAATTGTACTTGAATTATTTTTCAAAATTATTTTTTCTCTCATCTTGACGAATTTTATTTTTTTCCACCAAATAAATTCGTCAATGAAAGGATTTTCGACGGACGCAGTGGACGGCTGAGAACTGTAGATTAATTCGCGCCGAGCAGAAAAAGTATGCAAAATTTCGAGCTCGGAATTGACCGGTGAATCGCGATATCGATGTTTAAAAAATAGTCAGAGAAATTTTACAAAAAAGTTATCAGTAGGGAAAAAGACGAAAATGCTCGACCGGGGACTGTGCATCTCGTCCAACAATACTGCTAGATCGAGAGAAAAGTGACATTCGCCTGTTGTGATTTAACTTCGACAATCGCTGGCCGAAAAAACAAGCCACGACTATCGAATAGTGTAACGCTTGTACGAATTCGGGAAAAAAAAGAGTTAAAAAAAAATACAAAACCAAAAAATGAAAATAAAAAAATTTAGAAACCAACACAAAGGAATAAACGAAAACCGAGGGCTCTCCGGCGTATTTTTCGTCGTTGTGTTAACGAAAGCTATAAATAATTGTACGGAGCGATAGTACCTTGCGTTTGGACGTGACGTTTTACAAAAACATGGAACGAACGAGCGGGACCCCGAAGTGAACGCGCAGATTCGGATAAATCAAACGATATATTTCTCGTTTGGGATGTTTTTTTTTGTTTTTTTTTTTTTTCATTTCTTTTTTCGCGGCGCGATAACAGGACTCGGCAATAAATGTGGATTTGAACACTTTTACGAGAATCGGAACGATAAAATGGCAGAATCCTCCCGCCAGCCGATACGTCTGGGTCGATGAGGGCCACCGACAAAATCGGTTCGGTTTTCGAATCTCCTTTTACCATATATAATACAGAAATAACATTAAAGGTACGATAATTCACGGTTAGCCACAAATAACCGATTAATAAATCCAATTATTTATTCAAATCGAATCGATGCGAAAGGTATGAAGAGATGTATCGTGATAGAGTCTTTAATGACGTGTCGATAATATCGTAAAACAAACGTGTTCGATATATGCAAAATGATTTTTAGTTTTTTTTCCACTATTCTCTCAACTGCACATGCACACCGTCGTATTTATAGTCGTCTCTCGTTTCTCCCTCGATGTTACTTTTACGAGCGTTACATCCCCTCGCTCGGGGAAAAGCTTCTGCACCCTCCCACCCCGTGATTGCATTATCGCGATCGATTGGTTGCACAGAGGACGCTGAACGGGCGTCTGTCGACTGTACGCATGTGAACGTGTCTACTTGGCATACGGTTCGTACAAAATCGTCAGCCCCCTTGCCGCAGCTATGATACAGAAGATACTTTCACGGAAATTTCATCCCCTCATGGTACTGAATTTTTTTTCCTTGCCTTCAATCCTATGAGCATCGATGTTGATGATCGTTACACAAGCGAGGCGTACAATGTCCAACAACATTTTTTTTTTGACGTTCCATTCGAATGGAGGGGAAAATCGTTGATCTTTTGATTTATTCACGGAAAGAGTTTTGGGGATTATTTTGTTGTACTACGCAATTACTTTTTTTTCATTTTTCCATTGTTCGAAATATGGAATTTTTTTATCAATTCCGTTTGATCGTACACGATCATGATCTTTAGATGAAAAATAATGTGAATCGATGGAATTCTATTGGCTGGCGATGGAAAAATGTGGAATCGAAATTCTACGGATTAATCGATATTATTGTGAAATAAAAATAACGGAATGCTCGCGCTCGGAATAGTCAGGTTGTAGAATTCCACGTAGCCAGATCAATTTGTCGATACTTGAATTTATATCGATTGCGGCGTTGAAATTCTCGTACGTACGGTCGGTGCTGATCGAAAAACTGTGTATTTTTTAGTCGTACGGAATCGGGAGAACGAAGAACACGAGATAATCGATTGAATCATGCATAAAATTCAATGTATAATAGGCCGAGTGGTTTTCGTCTATGGTTTTATTTTATAGAAAGATTGCATTTATTCCAATCAGGAAGTGTCACCTCGAAACAGCGCCTCGTTAAAATTGGTCTAGAAAGGTTAAATTAGTGTTAATATTTTTCCTATTTCTTTCGGAATCCATTGAGACTTGGTCGAAATCAACATTCGAAAATAACCCAAATAAGAACCACCCCATAATATAGTATATATCTATACGTACGACAACCTTTTTGGTTCTGTTCGTCGATATCTCACTTCGGAGAGCTCTATTCTCGGACCGCTTTCATCGATTTTACTAGCAAGTACGAGAGAGAGAGAGAGAGCGAGAAAGAAAGGGACAGAGAGCGAGAAAGGGAGAGAGAGAGAGAGAGAGGGAAAGGTGAACAAAATCGCGAGGTGGTACCGTTCGGAGATAGGAATCACGTTGGTCGAACCTCGGTGAATTCTTGATGCGTTCGCAACTCCCGACGGTAAAACGAATGTACTCCGGGTAAATCATGGACGACCTCTCTCCTCTCTCTCCCTTTCTCATGCACCCGCTCTCGCTTCTTCTCTTTCTCGCGACGGGTTAGTACGTTTTCATTCCATTTCGTTTCTCCGCCGTTGGTCCACGTTCATCGCTATTGATAGCGGCACCCGGCGTTGCTCGACTGACCAGCTACGTTTTATTCTCCGTCACGTTCTGTGCGCGAGGTTCTTTCGTTGTCCGCGAAGACCAACGGCGATCACGAATTTTAGGGTACGGAACTCCCGAAACTACAATCCCACAAACGGCGGAACTCCTACGTGATCGACGACCGTTTACGATCGATTGATTCTACGAATCGAAATCACGGGATTCACTTTGCAAATTCGAACGGTCGTCCTTATTTACCTATTTATTTGCTTTAATATTTTTTTGGTCATTCTATATGTAGAAAAATTAGAAAATTTAAAAAAAATGATAATAATGCCAATAATAATAATAATGATGATAACTAATGAAAAATTAGTAATAGGAAAAATTGATGATCATTTTTCATTCTTCTTTTTTGAAATTTAATCTGTTTTTTGTATTCTAGCAATTATTCGATGATTTATTATTACCACTAATACTGTTATTAGACAATGATCAGGATTGTATATTATATTATGAAATTATTATTGTATAATAATGATTCTGATGATGATGATTCTGATAATAAGACTCATAATAATAATAATAATAATAATAATAATGTATTTAGAAGTGAAATCTTTCATTCAATTCCTGCAAATAGCAGAAGTAATGAGTCAAGAGCCGGTAGCCAAATGGTCTCCTTTGTTTGCACGTTAAAAAACTATGTGAAACCGAAAAAAAAAATATATGTGGAAACGAGTTGAAGAACGAGGGAAGTTCTGCGCTCCTCATTTGTCTGTATTCCCTGCGGTAATACAGCTAGTCGGAGAATTTCACGAATGTATATTGAAGGGGTCGTTGCACTCTTTGTGAAGCGAAAATTCCGTTACGCGTCGACCAGAATCGTCGGCTACCGGAGCTTTTATCTCCGGAAAAAGTTTTTTGGGGTGCAAAAGCCGAACGCAGCAACCAGACGTTTCGAATTTTGCTGTTCGGATTTTTTTTCTTCTTCATCCCCCTATCCACGTCGGCTGTTTCGTACCTGTGGCTTTGGGACTAAAGTATCGCTGAAAGAAGAAAGTTCCTCGCAAATCTTAAACGTATATCCGTGGTTTGAAAGCGAAACCGAATAAGTCCATAAAAAGGTTTTGGAGAAATAATGATCTTGCGTTGCAAAAGCTTTATCACACCAGACAAATTGGATTGAAATATAATAATTATCAGACAATTAATAATCGATATCAATAACATCGATATCGGTATATTGTCAAATAGTCAAAGAAAAGAGTCGAATTTATTCGGCTTTGCCGCGAAACCATAGATATAATTCCGATTCCCAATAATTTATGATTAGCGATAAGTGAATTTGCGTGCTTTTAAGAAATGGGTTTCGGACTTTATAAAATAGCAATTCGCCATGTTGAAGATGTCTGACGGACGATGTGGCACGGCAAAGAACAAAATTGTTGAATGTACAAACTAAATTGATCAATCTATATTTGACGTTCGTTATTGCGCTTGGCGATACAAAAAATAAAAATAAAAATTATTTCGGATCAGTTTGATTTATAAATTCGTTGTGTTATGCCAAGGCATGCATATATATCACTTACGATTGATCAACATTGCGTATGCAAATAATTTTTCGTTGCATGCATGTAATATCAATAATTCAAATATCCTGGGACTTTATTGCGTTTGAGAATTTACATCGACCGGGTTTAAATTCTGCATAAATAATTGAATGCTTCGTCCGTGCAATAAGCGCAACGCGGGTTCTGTACGGAAATTATATCTGGAAAATTAAACGATCGAAGCTTCGGAATAAAATTGGAACACTCCGAAAATATAGACATACGAAGTTACGTGTAATTCGATACCAAATGTCAGATGATTATAAATTCCTATTTATCCTCACCGTTCAGTGCATCAAATTTATTACATTTCGTAGAGCAATTTTGTAGAGCAAATTTTATTTATTTAGATTATTCAATTTTGGTTTTGGATTATTTTTACATGCACGTATTGCTGCGGAAGAGTACGTCTGAACAATAATTCGATTTTTTGCTTTTGTGCAATGTTAATAAATTTCTTCCATGCACGATTAATGTGTTTTCGTTGTTTTCCTCAACATTGTAATTATTAGTTAGTTGGTGTTAACTTTAATGAATTGTTTTCAAAACGAATTGTTTGGGATGAAAGTATTTGTGAAGCAAGTTTTTCTTCTCAAACCGCGTTGTTTTGACGGAGTCGTTTTTGACGAAGTTTTTCCAAACATGAACTTCTCTGCGGAATGGCATATCGTGCAGTGAACGCCCTTGTTTGAATATAAGTGGTTAACAAATGACCGGATGATATTGAATTCTTTTGTTCGACGGACACGTGCCACTGTACCTGAGCGTTGAATCGAACCACATGTTTTGTTCGACCGGAAAGCCCCGTTGGAATGCACGATTAAAATACATCCGGTTTTACTCCATACCGTCCCAACACTCGTTTGCCATCAATTCTTCCACACAAAAAAATAAAAAATAAAAATATCGTACCAATTGGTGTTGAAATATGACGATTAAAAGTTATTGAAGCGCATAGCTGAAAAAAGAAAAATAATTATCAGGACCGAATGTTCGATTACGAATATTTCTCTTTCACCATCAAAACGATTGCTGCACGTATATTCCATTTGGGTTATCATTATTTTTCTCAACGTCGAAATTTTTATCGATACAACGACCGTCGACTTTCCCTGAGGCTGCACAAAATCCTCATTACGGATAAAATATGAAAATCGTATTGCGCTGCTATGAATTCACGTGTCGTAACTCGTATCGTACCAACGGGAATCTCGTTAACGCTACGTGTACGCAGCGCCACGAAAATATTTTGGGTTTTCCGCGCTTTCGAGGCATATACCGGTGTTTCCATTTGCTAATGACCACGAATTTCATTATTGCCATAGTTATTGAATGCGTTCGGTATTCTTGATGAAATCAGAGATTCACATATTTCGGTCTCCATAATCAATATGTAAATTTGATATTTTGGCGAAAAAAGCGAATCCAGATCGTGTCATCAATTATGTGAATATACCGGGCACGTTACTCGGTAATTAAATTTTCAATAATTATTTTAAAAATTCCAATCTCACTCAGAGATGCATTGTGCGGGATTCCAGTTTGCAAAAAATAGATGCGCTGTTTATTGCCCGATATGTGAGTAGGGACAGGCATTCGTTTCATAAAAATGTATTTGGTATACCGTTTGAAACAAATAACAGATAAGAAGTAACCTAAATTACAATCAATAATGACTGAAAGATGACAATAACAATTGTTACATGATCAAAAATTATCGTGCAGCATTGAAAATTGTAACTATTCAAAAATAATTATGAATAATTAAAACGGATTATTGTCTTGCGACGAATTGTAATAACGAATAGGGATTATAATTTATAATTGTTCAGTAACCAAAATGAAATATCTTAAGATGTCATATAATGAATGCTGATCCCTGTATGTAAGAAACGATCGATTCCCGCCTGCGTCTAGCTGCGTAAATGGACAAAGAAAAAATAAAAGGTTGCGGGGGGGGGGGGGGGGGGGAGTTGAAAAACGGACGAATAAGATCTCGCTGACGAGAGGATATTCGATTTCCGTACATCGATCTAGACGTGTTATCCGCGGAAGTTCAATAATAAAGACAATTTTACGATTCTGAAAACGCGGTGTCAGTGAGACGTGGAACACAGCCAGCCGGACCGCATGGTTGGTTCTCCCATCGATTCCAGCAGTTTCATACGGTCGTTAAGCATGGAACGTTCGAAATCGAAGATAATCGCGAAGAGAAGAAGACTGAACGGAGAACAGAATTTTCTAGCCCAAAAGGAAGCGCTTTCATCCTCGAGGTCCATACATACATACACATGTGTATTTATATAAACCAACATAACAATAGTAATATTATTGTTATTTATAATAATTGTATTATAAGTAATACTCATAATATTTTTTTTCCTTTTTTCAGTATTATAAATATATTGGTACTATCCGCGTAGTGTTGGGATTCTTCTTTCCTCAGCCGACCATTCGTTGCGTCACGTTCGATCGAAGGAGTTACTACCCGTCTCGCTTGCTCTAACTCATTCTGCGTCTTTCGTCGTTTGTAGCAAAGGTTTATCCGCGAAAATACGAAGAAACGAAAGAGAAGAAGGTGCTCCGAGGCGATTCATCGCGCCTGGAGTCCTGTCTGTGAAGACAGATTGCTTTCTGGTTGGACTCTGCGGTCGACCGAATAAAGCCGGCCCCCCCCCCTTCCCTGGTTCTACAGTGGAAGCGCAATTTCAGTTAAGGGAGTTCGGGGGAATTCGAAGCTTTCGCCTTTCTCCCACGTCTTGTAACTCAGTCGCAGTCCTTTGTATCTAACCGCTGTGTGTGAGTGTGTGCGGTTCTGTGAAACACAGAGACGGAAAAATAGAAATCAAATAAAAAAAGAAAGAAATAAAGTATTTACTCTGATCCAACTGCATTCAATTTGGTTTTGAAGTTTATTCTCGGGAGTTTGAGTGAAAATAGAATCGGCTATCCGTGGAAACATCTGCGCCGTGTTCGTGTGTGTATTGTAAATAAACAGGACGGTAGATGTACTTCCGACAGCTGTGCAATTGTGCATTATCAAATGATACGGGTTGCGAAAATGTGAAGCGTTATGGTTGAGGGCCTCTCGTTACGCCCACGACACCCCATTGGCACCACAGTAACGTTACCGTTCACCTGACCAGCGCCATATGATCGTTTCGCCTTCGTACTTGGGCAACTACCGTAATACGTACTTTCGTGTATCGTCTACATTTGAGCAGAGAAAAAAATACCCGGACGATTAATTATCATTTCTGGTCCATGGGAATTATTTAACATAGTAATTATCACTACAAAAAATTCTTCGATTCACGAGCAATGCGAGAAAAAAACAACCCATGCCGTGCTTTATTTCGACTAATTTTTTTTTCCTTTGGATAATTAAATATGAATATCGTATTGGCGTATTTAACGACGGTCGAACGGGATGTCCGGCGGTCTTTCCGAGCGGAAGTTATGTCCGCGTCGACCGGATAGCCGATTCGCCTCCTGCCGGAGTTGATAGCCGGTTCACATATATATATATATGTACTTATATATATATAGAGAATTATGCGATTCGAAAACGGTGCGGGCGCGGCACACGGTGCAACCTCTCCCCTCGCCCCTTTCGAGTGTCCGCGGGCCGCGACGCGCCAAACGACAGGCCGCATATGCGTGTGTCTCTCGTCGCAGGCCCGCGGACGTCTCTCCGACCGCCGTGCGGTGTGATACATACGCGTGAAGTGGTAAAGCAATTAGCCATGTGTGCGTTGTCGCGCTCCCCTTCTCTTCCCCGATCTCGACGCCAGTTTGCTTTCGGTACTTGACCGATACGAAACGCTCGAGCGCTCTTCCGAACTCTTCCCCCTTCTGTTTAAACAAATTCAAACAAAAAGAACAAGAATAGGAACGAAAAAAAGTAGAAACGAAAAAAGGTACCCGAGAAAAAGAACGAAAAGAAAAGAAAAACAAAGAGAAAAAAATTCGTTGGTACACACGACGCGGGTGTACCGCGATATTCTATGAAATAATTCACTCAGAATCTGCTCGGTTGACTCGGGGGTGAGAATCCTCGGCTCCGTCCTCAAACCTGGCTTTGCACACGATGCCGGACATTAGCATAATTGAATACGCATGTATCAAAGCTTTCCGGTCGCATGCTCTTGCGAAAAAATGTAATCGACGAAAAAATATCGATACACGAATCAACTACATCAATGGCAATGCACTTTATTGCAAAACGTATAATGAGATACGAAAAAAATTGAACATCAATAATTCTCGTGAAAATTCGCTTGCATCGAAATACTTGGATCAGTTATAAATATTAATTTCCTTTCATTTCACAATTATATCGCAAACTATGCTTCTCATGATTTAACTAAAAGTGCTGAATTTTTTTTAGACGAAAGCTTCCGGTCAAAAATTTCTCTGACACATATTTTTGCATGTCACTATTTGCACGACCGTTCCCAAATCCGTTCTGCAAATTATTACAAAAATGATTCATCATGCGAATCTACAAGTTTTCATTCGCTCGTACTCTATTTATTTATTTATGTCTTTTTGTAATCGTTCTGAATTTTCTCTTAGCTGGAAAAATACGTTTGCACAATGAGACAGCGAAAGTCTCGGGGGTTCCGCTTCGTTGCCTCGAAGAAGTAATTTTAAAGCTTTTTCCGGCCCAGCCCGAGCAGCTCCCAGAAGTGCTTTTGCTCTCTGATTTTTCTTCAGTGAATTTTCCCGCGGAGCTTTTTCCACCGAGTTCGGAAAATTTTCGCACACAGAGATAAGTCGTTGCCACGACGAAAATCCCCCGTTGAGAATAATCAATACGAAACCCTTCGCATTGTCTGATTCTACGGGAGGGTCGGTCGTGTTACTGTGTGTCTCCGTTGTTTTCCATTCTTCGACTTTTTTTCATGTTTTTTTTTGCTCGTCGATCCGCTCTCTTGTAATTGCGCAGGTTCCCTCTCACCTGGTACAAAGTAGCACGACAGGTGGTACAATGTCCCGATGGTGGCGAAACGACGGCTTGGACCGCCCATGGATACGAAAAAATAAACAACCGCGACACACACCTGCTGTTAAAATCGATAAAACATATTTCTAACGCAATAAAATAACGATTGTCGAATCACAATCTGGTTTCTACGGCGTTGACAATTTTCCAATACCAGAGGAGACTTGGAAATTCATCATGGTTTCTCTCAAATCGCGAGAATAAGACAAAGGACGAACAATTACAAAATTATTCTGCGAAATTTGATATCTATGACGATTGTGTCGATTATTGATTCACCGAATATTTTTAATATTATTGGCAAGCAATTCCATACAATCCATTATATACGAGCAATGCAATATTAGAAAGAAATTGAAAAAAATGAATGATTCACGTAAGCTGATTTCGAAAGAAGTTTCGTCAATTATTAAATATTCTAAACATTATCATAAAGTATGCTTAAAAAAAAAATCAATAAACCCGTCTCAGAGCGATTACACTTCATCCTCGGGCTGAAGTTCTTCATCGAATTCCAATACGCGTTGCGAGGTATGCTGGAAAATATGCCACATAGTGACAAGTCAGTAGAGTGTATCAGATCGTTGCCTCGAACAGAAACCGAAGTTTCCGATCTATTTCCAGCTCCCGAGACCATCGAAGCCACGCCAACGACGAAGAATCTTGGGGCTCGCGTTGCTCTCGTTACATGCCGAGATATCGATACGGGTCGATGCTACCTGATGACCACGATGCGGTGGTGAGTCCTCACGTTGTATCGAAGTTGGCGTTTCTCGTTGGACAAGGTGTGGACCGAAATTCCGTACATTCAAGGTTCCATCAGGTCAGTAAATCGAATTAAAATGCTCCGAAAATGAATATTCCGAAACGCCATGGCTCCGACTGTCAATGTCCCGAAAGATCAAAACCCCGAAAACGTATATGTAGGTATAGTGGCGAAGCCATGCCGATATGGAACATTTATTTTCGGAGCATTTTAATTTGATTTATTGACCTGTCGGAATATTGAATATTCGTAACTTCGATCCGCACCCGTTAGATAATTTTTTTTCCATGGAACTTACCGTCTTATATACATTGGTTCGTGCGAGGCGAATAGCGGGGAGAAAATCGACGATAATGCACGGCGAAGGGTAGATTTTCGATCCAGCAACCATCGACTCGTTTCTCGTTTCTCGTTTGTACCTCTCGTAGCAACCGCACGAGCGCGGCACTGTAGCACGACCGCATTTTCCGTAACGTGTATACTATATCCGTATCTACGTTGGATTAAGCTAGTGGAGTTGGGATTATCGACGTAAACGAAGGCGATTTAGATTCTCATCGACTGCATTACTTATGCCGCAATCGTTTCCACTACCCATCGAGATACAATTGTGCAGATAAAAATAAATAAATCACGAGACGAGTTAATTATTTTGATGCAATATCTACGAGATAGGTTACTCGATGAAAGCGAAGAAGGGCTTGTGAGGAATTTATAAAAAAATTATGGCTTACCTACCACGGATTATCTGCAAATGTGGGTTATTGGTATATGCCGGGAAATTTCCGTGGCAACCGCAACTATTTGCAGTATTTTTTTAACGAACTTTGTGGTTGAAAAGTTTGGAGAGATGAAATTAGTTAAATTTGTTTAAAATAGCTAAAGCCTGAACTCATTGTCTTTGATCGATGATTCGTTTAATCATGACCGATCGTTGAAAATAATTAAATTAGTACACAATACCAATGTACATCAGATTACTGAAAAAACGAGGCATTAACGAGAGTACTCCATCTTTCTACGCGCTTGGTTTGGTTGAACGGTTTCTCATACAGAGTTGATAATAAAATGACATCAATTACTCGGAAATGTAAAAAAAAAATTTTCTCAAATTAATAAGCCTCATCAAGCTGATCTAATTGATTCGTTGAAATTAAATTTACAGTGTGCGTTCGATTACCGAACAAAAAAAAATAAAACAACTAACGTGAGTACTCTATCTTCCCATTCGCTCATTTTTCTCGGATAATTTCTTATATCGAGTTAATTATAGAATGACATCAATTACTCAGATTTTGTTCGAAAATTAATAAGTTTGATTGAGTTGATATAATTGATTCGTTGAAATATAACCGCTTCGCTGGCATCACTGCCATGAGCAAGGTAGATTGCTGTGTGGAGCTGGAATCAATTTAGCTTTCTATCCTGCTGAATATCTCACTCGCTATAGGCGATTACATCCTTCGCTCCTGCCTGATCAATTTCTCGAACTCGGCTGTGTACATCCACACACACGCACACACAGGGCATGAGTATTTGATGCGCGTCTATCGAGGTAGTACGAGCTCCTAATACCGAACCGTTGCTGCCACGTTGCAGGTAAGGCCTTTGAACCTTGTTGGCTTCGATGTATCATACGATGTACGTATCTCGGGGTTTTGGGGTTAAATGTATTCTCCAAAACATCAGTGGATAGTCGATATATCGTTAGCCCTTCCATGGAATGTAACGGGGCCGACGTTGGGTGATGCGATCAAGAGTTTCTGACGAAACGCAGTGGAAACTGGGGCCAGATGGAACAGGGGTAGATTGTAACAGAGTTTGTATTTCGGTGGTGTTCACGACAGCACGTTTCCCATATCCTTCCTTCGATTATAGCTTTTTTTGGGGTGAGAGTACGATTTTCATGTCGCCGCCGTCTGGTGAGCGATTTCGATAAATTTCGACGTGCTGAACGAAAAATCTCTTTCTTTCGCTTTTTTTAGGTGTTCTATAAAAACGTTCGTCGTTCAACAATTAATGAAAGATTCAATCAAAAAGGAAAACGAAATCAAAACGCATTTTTGGGAAATATATCGAAACTGCATTCACCAATTTAATTTTTTAATCTCGCCAATTCATTGCAACATTAATTTGACACGATAAAGTATTGATTGTTGCCGATATGTATTGCATTTATATTAGTCATCGCGAACAATTCAAAGAAAAATTTTATTTCTATCGTAATATCCATTAAAAGGAGAAGTGTGCCTGCCGCAATTTTTAATGCTCGAGCCTTCGTCGTATAAAATCTTCCGTGCGTAGGAGGTGGTGATGCGGGTCTTATATGAACACGGGTATGGTACATATACTCGATAAACGCTGTGCGGGTCCGCCGACTACGATGAAGCGTCTCGCATCAGCTTCGACTCATACTTAGACGCGAGACGAGAATGCTCGCGTATGGACCTATACCGGATCAATTCCACGGTCGAGCAGTTTGTTCTCTCGATGTACCCGTTACCGAGTCTACCAACTACCTTCGTATACGCTGCGGAGTAAATACATACGTGTATATATATATATATATAGCGTCAGGAGTGTCGATACGCCGGTAGCATTGCAGGTTATGCGAGCCGGATAATTGAAGCTCCGATCAATAATCCTCCGCCCTCCGAGACCAATCTGAAATATTTCGATCCTCGTATATCCCCCAATTTCGCTCAGCCACCGAACGATATGCGGTTCCGTGCTGCAACGTGCAACGTCAATGTACACCTCGGAATCGAGAATTTCGTTACACGTCAAACGCAATAACGCTTTGCGGACTTAACTAATAACAAACACGTGCATATATGCTCGGCTTTCGGCCCCATGCAGTCGTTATCGCTCTACAACTTTGTCTTTCTCATTGAGTTTCGCTTGTACTCGTTCGATCGGGGCAACGACGACGTACTCTCGTTGCTCCACGTCCACTTCCAATTTCGACATGGTCATATATTAACGTTTGGATTGGTTCGTACGTCGCGATTCCTTTTTGGGTACTACGCGGATACAAACGATTAATCTGATACTGCGAATGCTACTGGATTATTGACCGACTATCGGTATATTGGATAGGGAATAGTGATTGAGAGACGTCATCAATGTACGGCTGAGCGATATTGACCCTCGATGGTCGTTCGGGGTCTGAAGGCGACCACGATATTTCTGCGTTTGAATTTGTGTTGAGGTTCCAATAATTATTGGAATAATTTAAGTTCTTTTGATGATTTAGTCGACTTTTCTCTTAAGCAAATGTATTGTTGACATTTCATAAAACCCATATCGCATACAAAAACCCACACGTAACACCGTAGTCCGAAACAACATGAAAATATAATTCCTGCAACGCATCTTCAACGATCCAAAACAATTTTTCATTGCCCCAAAAATATGTGTCCCCAAAAAAAAACCCCCCTCCCATTCGTTACAGCCATGTGAAGTTGACCTTAATGCCACTGTGATTTTTCCATCCAGAAGAGTGTTCTTTCCACGAAGCTTTCTTCGCGTGCCTGGCCATATTGTTTCAATATCAGCATCCGACAATTCGTGTTTGCGAGATCGTTCGCGCGGTCTCAAGAGACAACAAGGACCGGAGGGTGAGAATGGAGGCGAGAGCTTTGAGGGAGAGAGAAAGAGAGAGAGGGGGGAGCGTTACGAGCAATCGCCCTCTCGAATGCAAGAGGTTAGGGGCTCTTTTACGGGTATGGAGCATCGAAAGGAAAGACCAGAGGCGGGCGGGGGTGGGTGATTCGCAGAGGGTGCAGGGTAGGGTGAAGGAGGAGAGATTATCCGGCACAGCGAGAACGCCGCACGATACAAGGCTTGCGTGCCTGATTTTGCCTTTTAGGATACGGGTTAAGCCACTGCCCCTCGCGTCTCAGCGTCCGCGCAATCAAGGTGGATGCTGTGAGAGGGCTGTTCGTGGGGGGTGGTAGGAAAAGCCATTTAAGCGTTTAATAGCATGCTGCTACGGATCCTCGTTCCGGATTTAACGTTGAGTAACGGCGGCTATGTTCTCGTGGTATCCATTGTTTTTCAACGGCAACTACGGCCCCCGAGCTGTGGAACAGCCACGAACCAACCTCCCCTCTTGCAATCTTCCACGGTCCTACCCCCTCGACCCTACACCGTAATTCCTCCTACCACCAGTGCCATTCACTCACTGCTGTGCTCACTCTCGCATCGTTTTCACTTATGAATCAACGTGTTCCATCTCCTCGCCCCTTTCCCCACCCACCGTCGCACATCATCCGCGACCCACCAAAAATTTCTCTTTCGTTCGATATCGAAAGACGTACTCAACTGTCGAGTTGGCCTACTTAAGAAGGATGTGGTTTCATGAAAATCCGAACGCTGGAACAACGAAAGCTCTCTCGGTATGAAAATTTTCCATTGGATGAATCAGTGTTTGGTTTGGTTCTTCGAAAGTGCTGCTCGCGCTAATGCACGCGTCGCTATCGATTTTCATACACTTTTCATTCATTTGTGCAAGACTTCATCCGGGGCTTTCATTCGCTACGTGGAATTTCTCTGCGTCATGTTTATTCAGTAATATTCAGTTTCTCATGCGCTCGTTCATTAATTTGATCTTTGGTGCTGGCTTGAAAAATAAAGCAAATTAAGAGAACTAGGAAATATCATGAGTACGTTGCAGAGTACAGTTGAGTCTTGTTTTCTTTCCACCGTGATTAATTTCCATCTCCCGGATGTTCTCGCTTCACGTTCGCATCTCAAAGCGGGATCTAGTTCGGTGAAAATCGAGACTCCACTGTACTCAACGTTCGATATTTGCCGCATTGAAAAAAAATTATTTTTAATCCTCCAACATGGTGGAAATTTTCTTTCCCATGATGAGTATTCTTTTATTTTGCATCCGAGCCTAGCACAAAGAGAAACGGTGAATTAAGCGTTTACCCATCGTTGGAATCGCGTTTCCGGGACGAATGTAATGAGCTGGTGCACGGTATAGAGTCGACGTTGACGTATCATACGCAGATGGTGCATTAGCGGATTATTAGCGGGTGATATAGAAAGCATGGGTAAGCAGCAGCAGCAGCAGCAGCAGCAGGAGCAGCAGCACCAGCAGCAGCTGCATTAGCTCGAGTAACGTCGAGTGCACTCGATGAGGCGGGGGATAGCATATGCAAAGTAAGGTTTGCAACGGAGAAGAGAGAGGGAGAGAGACTGGAGTCGCGAACAAGCCGCGGCGATGAGAGCTCCATACGGTACGGCTGACTCGTCGGATATTTGCGTTTAATCGCGTATCCGTCGACCCACCGTGCGAGAGAAAAGCCGCGTCAAACGTCCTTACCGTTTGTAAAACTCGACGAGCCGGAAACTCCGGCTGCGAACGTTGCCCAAAGGAGTGAAAGGGTTGCCGACGCCGGTACCCGAGAGTCACGAAAGCCAGATAGAAGCTGATTTCAACGTAGTCCGGAGTATTACCGCGGAATCCGATCCAATATGACATCCAGGTTTTCGCGAAGTTGGCACAAAATGTGGAACACCGAAGGCTCGCTGTGTCATCCGGTGTCGTCTGTGTTTGTGTGGATCCGTTCTTTGAAAAAAAAAAAAGAGAATGGAATGGATGAAAAACGCCGACACGCTTGTGGGTCTTATGGCACCCAAAAGTGATTTATTTATTGTTTGAATATAATTTTTTACGAGGTTATTGCTATAATGATTTGCACGTTGCACGCTGACGCACTCGATCATAATTTGGTTGATCGTTCAGACGAATCGAGTTTAATTTGTACTCATTGTCATTATTGTGATTGAATAATTATTCAGAGGAATACAAATATACTTCGAAACAATTTTGCCGATGGTAATTGGATTTTTTCAGTGAGAATAGAAACGCATTTTTCTTTAATCAACTGAAAATTGAATTGGGAAAGTGAATCTAACGATACCAATATGGTTAACGGTTGATTCCGACGGAAACTATATTTTAATCGCTCACTTACACCATGACGCACTCGAACAAGCTCCATTCATTATTCAGACAAATCGAATTCACTTCGAACCAATTTCGATTACTGCAATTGAGTTTAGTTTCACTGTCTGACGAGCAGTGCTATTTTAATTTTTTTCAAAGCAACGGGCCAGGGGATTGGGAAAGTGAATCTAACTCTACCAATATGGTTGCCGTTTGATTTCGATGCAGCAGTGCCTCGTATAAAAAAGCCACCCACTCTCGATCGCCGCGCTTTGAGAGGATAAAATCCATCAAAAGCGCCGAAAAAAGATTATTAAAAAATGGTTCTTCAGTGTGAAATTTTCGGAAAATGCGTATGCAAATTCGAGAAGAGCATATAATTTGGTTTCATTGGTTTCGCTTTGATAACAACAGGATTACGATGCCACTGGTTAAACGCATTGTACTTCCTGCAACGCTCGGACCGATTGTTACGCCATCGCCAGAGTGTCATTGAGCTTGGATAGAAAATTTCCAACGGTCGTATATGGAAATTCGGTTAGTGCTCGAATCGATAGCACGAGCGAATGAGCATTTCGCGTGGCTTTCGATATCGGGACAACAAAAGTGTATCCATTTCGGTAAAATTGACGCACCGACCGTTACGTATCCCTCCGTGCCTATTACATGCAGTTGGATATCGAATGAAACTATTGTTCCGTACGAATCGGTTGCGCACCGGAGTATACTGCGTCGACGTATAGTTATCCATCGTTCTACATTTTCAACGATTTAATATGACCTTGGTAACTTGGCACACGGATGAACAAATTCGTACTCTGCTTGTTCCAGCTTTTACATTCTTTTTTTATGAAATTTCGTTTGAGATTTTTTTTGGTGGAATTTTTTTAAAATTCTTTCGACGGAATTTCGTGCAATCGGATTGGAAGAATATTTCAAAATTGCGTTTAATGGTTTTTATTTTTTAATCTCGCCCATTTATTGCATTATTGATCTGACACAATAATGAATTGATTGTTGCGTTGATATTATTCATTGCGAATTATTAATGAAAAATTGAATTGCACGGGGGAAAATTGAATTGAAACATTTTTTGGAGATATGTTTAAATTGACGTTTCCGCTGGTGCAGCCGAGAGGGCCCTGCGGGTAGACGTGAAATACTCGTTTACTTATATAGCATATAACGAGTAGGCTAAAGAGGCGAAGCGTTTTACCCTATACACGGATATATATTTTTCCATTGAAAGGAGAAGTGCGCCCGTCGCAATTTTTAATGCTCGAGCCTTCGTCGCATAGAATTTTCGTGTCTCGACAGGCCGGCCGGGGGCGGGGAATAATTAAGGTGAACCCTTGGGGAATCCCGGAAGGAAGTGCTTTCGAACGTAACCACCCGTGAGAGTCATCCAAAAGATTGCGAGATACCAAGATGCTCCCGTGCGCTTGATGGACACTCATTCACATTTTTAAATACACATAAACTTATGAAATTATAAAAAATTATGAAAAAAATGTATGATATTAACGTTTATTATATTATTTTGAAAAATAACATTAATTCGTTGTTCTTATTCTTGTTAATTTACATTTTTCTGTGAATCAGACTTTGTCGAACGCGTTCGTGGGAAGATTAATCGATGATAGCCGATGCTAAGGTTTCGTATAATTTTTCACTCAATTTTCGCCAACCGCTGGAAATCATGTATGCAGCCTATATTGTTGTTGCGGGCTTCCACGTCTTTTCCCTCGCGGGCTGTTCGTCACGGGGTCTCGAATTCCCTTCGCGCAGTTGGCGTTTCGATTTATCGATTCGCCAAGTCCATCGATCACGATAAGCTCCGAAGCTCGGTTGTTAGGGACAGACAAATCCATAATGGATGTGCATCGGTTAGGGGGCGTGTGGTCACCACGTGTGACATTCAATCTCGAATCCTTACGTTGTATCGACTTAATAATTAATAAGGAGACAGCAGGTGGAAGGGCGTAATATACATATGTATATTATGCGCGCACTTCTCCCCTCAGTGATTGTCTAGCGTCTACCACGTCACGTTATTCTGACCAGGGAAGCATTCGTTCAATGAAAATGTATTTGAAATACTTTTTGAAACGAATATAGCCATCGTGTAACAATTCAAAATGTTTACATTACTATATAATAACGATAAATAATTTAGATGAATTATTGCTTCGCAATTGATTTCAATATTCGATACAATTACGATACATCATAATGGAGTAATGAAAATATTTCAATTATATTTCCATCGGTTATTGTTACCGCCCCTCTGCCCTCCTTGCGCGCCACTGCCCTGACGTACGATGAGAATTCTCCCATAATCCTTCAGACGTTCACGATAATCCGGGTATTGAGTCTGGCTACATTATTACGGTTTCCTTCTTCTTTATACCGCCCGTACCTACGAAATCTCAGGGATGTCGGAGATGGGCACAAGGAAGTGAGTTCGTTCAATGGAAATGTGTTGAAAATACTTTTATTACCGAATGAATGTCTGTGATAAAATGTATCTCTCTCTCTCCCTCTCTCACTCACTCACTCACTCACTCACTCACTCACTCACTCACTCACTCACTCACTCACTCACTCATTCACTCATTCACTCATTCACTCACTCACTCACTCACTCACTCACTCACTCACTCACTCACTCACTCACTCACTCACTCACTCACTCACTCACTCACTCACTCACTCACTCATTCACTCACTCACTCACTCACTCACTCACTCACTCACTCACTCTAAGTGAGACAGAAAAATAGCCTAAATAGCCTAAATAGCCTAAATAGCCTAAATAGCCTAAATAGCCTAAATAGCCTAAATAGCCTAAATAGCCCAAATAGCCTAAATAACCTAAATAACATTCGTCTGTGATAAAATGTATCTCTCTCTCTCCCTCTCTCACTCACTCACTCACTCACTCACTCACTCACTCACTCACTCACTCACTCCCTCATTCACTCATTCACTCATTCACTCACTCACTCACTCACTCACTCACTCACTCACTCACTCACTCACTCACTCACTCACTCACTCACTCACTCACTCACTCACTCACTCACTCACTCACTCACTCACTCACTCACTCACTCACTCACTCACTCACTCACTCACTCACTCACTCACTCACTCACTCACTCACTCACTCACTCATTCACTCACTCACTCACTCACTCACTCACTCACTCACTCACTCACTCACTCACTCATTCACTCACTCACTCACTCACTCACTCACTCACTCACTCACTCACTCACTCACTCACTCACTCACTCACTCACTCACTCACTCACTCACTCACTCACTCACTCTAAGTGAGACAGAAAAATAGCCTAAATAGCCTAAATAGCCTAAATAGTCTAAATAGCCTAAATAGCCTAAATAGCCTAAATAGCCTAAATAGCCCAAATAGCCTAAATAACCTAAATAACATTCGTCTGTGATAAAATGTATCTCTCTCTCTCCCTCTCTCACTCACTCACTCACTCACTCACTCACTCACTCACTCACTCACTCACTCACTCACTCACTCACTCACTCATTCACTCATTCACTCATTCACTCACTCACTCACTCACTCACTCACTCACTCACTCACTCACTCACTCACTCACTCACTCACTCACTCACTCACTCACTCACTCACTCACTCACTCACTCATTCATTCACTCATGGATTATGATCGCTATTAAATATCATAGAAAAATCTGTCGCAACAATTTTCATCTTGAAGTTTGGTATTTCTTTTAACTATCCTAAAATTATACTTTCGAGAAACGGGCAATTGTTTCTTAGTCTTGAAGACGGAAATTATCTGCGTCGTTTTTATCATTTAAAAATCACGAAAACTCCGTGAAGAGTGACCGTTAAGTATTATTTCTGTAGGTGAATATTGTAAAAACGGTTTTTAAGAATAGCTAACGTCGAGCGCGGTCATCTCGATTCGGAAGGAAAAATAAATTGCCGAATTACGTCGTTTCTGTAACGGTGCCATGAAAACGAGCGACCCGAATACCTCGAGCTCTCCGTCGTAACACATCTCATCCCGCAAACCGCTGCTTCCTTCCTTGATAGGTTTCATACGTCTCTGCGACACCGACGACGGAACGTCCTTCCTCCACAGGCTCGGTATATTCACACGAGTCGACTATTAAATTTATCACGTATGCATCCGTGCCATTTCCGATTTATTGGATTCCACACACAGCTGTAAATAGCGCAAGTCCAATACCGCTATCACTTGCCTCACCAGCATCTGACATCCATTAACCATCCCTAATCCTCGAAATGGAACATTACTATCTATTGGCGGAGTAATTGAATATCTCAGGCGCCTCGGTACATTATTTTTTTTCGAAAATGTTTATACTACACTGAAGTGTAATAGATTGAGAATTGAGATTTACAAATGCAAGTATACGGAGTACAGGTTTAAAGGAGTTTGAACCTCATCGATGGAGAGTGTGGAGGAAAGGGGGAGGTGCAAAGGGCAAGAAACGGATGAAAGCTGTCGTTGACCTTCCGTGGATATCGTTTGCATTCCCGACGCAAACTCTTCCGGAGACGGTTCACTCATTCGTTCGCCGGAAAGCAGACGTCAGAGGCGCTTCTCAAAGTGCACTATGTACTATAGTATACAGCAGCGGTAATGCACCGTAAGGTGCTTCGCTATTAGAGCAGATAGAGTCGACGATCGGTTAAGTTATAATAAAAATAACATGTCATACATTCAAACGAAACAAAGAACAAGAACAATCATAAATTCCGTACATCGAATTCATTAATGGAAGCGGTCAGGAGGGGGGGGGGGGCGATCTCGTAATTTCGTATCCACTCGTGTCAGCGGGGCGTGGTGTTAACTTAACCGTTCGTCGACTCTAAGCCCCGGGCCAGGCTCGAGAGTCGATCTAGTTTTGCGAGAGTTTTGGTGACTGGATGACGGAGAAAGCTCTGGCGATGGCGGATGAACGAAGAATTGGGGGAAACGGAAAAGAGCCGAACGTTCCGCAGAGGGTTGGACGCGTCTGGTGGGGTCGAGCGAGGCGAGGCCGTCGTTTATCAAGGGACGAAGAATGACGCGACGTTGTTCCGGTATATATGTATGGTTCCTGGATCGATCCCCGAAGTCGCACCATCTCGGCGCCTCAACCGCGCCGAGGACCGCAGCTAACCATCCTCATCTCGCGGGCACCGACCCATACCAGTAGTGGACTACTGTACTATTCGTCCCATGCCACTGAATTACTTCGCTGGACAATGCTGCATACAGGTGTGTGTGTGTGTCACTACGAGCTCTATGAGTTGTGGCCACGCGCATATTCCGGCACTGATAACGTTACAGAGACGATAATTTCCCATTCAAACGGTCGGATATTACAGTTATCCGTAAAATGACTTGAGGGAAAAATTGATCTAGCGTATATTAAAAATATATATAGTTCTATAAATATAGTAATGATCATCATAATATTATTATTATTATTATTAATATGATCATTGAATTCATAATCCATGTATAAATTATGAATTTAATAATTCGATTATTATAATATTATCGTATGGTATCATATTATTGTTATTACTATTTATATAGGAATTGATAGATTGTTTTTTCTATCTTTATCGAGAAAATATGTATGTATTTTGTATACCTACAGAAACGAAAACCATATTGGGTCCCTTTTGGATATGCCTATTATTAGGGCCTCAACTGTAAACAACTTTACCATCAAGCCACATAGTCGCTACAGCGAAAAGAAAATCGTACCGCTTGTATAACCTTAACATATACGTGAACACGAGCGGAGAGTAAAATTAGCGCGGGCGAAACAACTTGGATTGCCTATAAATATAATGAATAGAGCTGTGTACCTTGGAGTTGGGTTAGCCCGCGGACAGGAGCTACTCGTATCACGATATTACCAACGTGTGCTATATGCGCATAATGTTTTAGCAATGTCTGTGGATTGTACATACAAGAGGGCTTCTATTACTGTACGCTGTTGCATATTAGCAAATACCCCACTCTCGTGCTTATCACTATGCATGCATGTACGCGTTCGTGGTACAACATTTCAACGTCGTACGTTAACAACGCCTTCCACGTGGGCGTAAGCGCGGGTGAGAGATAGTGGGAGTGGAGGGTGGATCCATACGCGAAAGCGGGTAGAATCTTTCTATTGTCGTCGTACAATATAATACAATTATTCGTTAGTTGTCAGTACATTTTTTGCAATTTTATTATTTCTTTAAATGACTTTGGATTCCGGGAACAGAGATGAATGTTGGTTCGATGGAAACATATTGAAAATAGTTTTTATGACAAAGTTATAATGGATTCTGATTGCTACTAAATATTATAATTAATTGCAAATCATTGATTCATCCAAATTGTTTATCTTTATCGCAGAAATGGGAAATTTTTAATTTTCCCGTGATAATTGACAGTAATTTGTTCGATGAAATGATTTCAAATACATTTTCATCAAACGAATATACATTCCTCGTTCAGGACGATGCAAATTTATTCGATACAAACGAATACCCATCGAGGCAATTAATAAAATCTCGAAACAAAAACAGCAGCCAATATTCCCCGAGCGATGCCAACGAGGGCGTGCATAACGCGGAGAATTATACTATAGCGTCAGTTTGCTCGTCGTATTGTATATGGTGAGATACGAATCGTAGTACCACGATACTCGACGTATGTTCGGTAAATGTGGTTTCGCGCGTGCACCCGTCGGACGGTTTCACCGGTCCTCGATGCGACGAAGATGTAAAGGGTGACCCAACAAGAGTGCAGATCTTTGATCGCAATGCTTTCTGAGGTTTATTTTTTTATTGTTTTTTTACAACCATCGTTGTAAAAAAAAATTCTCAAACATATGTTGAACATTGTTAAATCAACTGATATTAATGGGACGGGCGATTGAAATTATTGACAAGCATAAAAAAAATTCATGAAACAAAAAACTTATTTGAAACAAAAGTGTATTCGCGAAAAAATGACGTAGTCAAAATAACACTGTGTCTCGTGTAAGGGTTGAAAAAGAAAATCTGCACTCTTGTTGAATCATCCTTTATTTCCGTGCGTGAAGGTGCCACAGCGGCGGATCATACTTTGCCGGGTTCCGCGTACCAAACGAGAGACATGCACGCACGGGAAGTGAGAAAGACGGAGAAATTATAACGAGTGACAGAACGACAGCGAGGGGCAAGAGACGAAGGCGAGGGAAATAGAGACGAAGCCATTGCACACACGTTGGTCGACGTGGTGACACGTCGTGCACCATCGTCGTTGGCCTAAGCGCGTCTCACACGTTCGTCCGGAACCTCTCTCGAGGGTTCTACTGTGCTCCGTGCACATACAGGGTGGTCCATTTATGCAAAACAACGTTAGTGGAACAATTTTAGAGAAAAGGTGATTATTTGGAGGTCAACATTGTTTTTTCGTTCAATTGAAATAGCTTTTTCAATTCTTTCAACGGATTCACTCACCGGACTCCCCGGGCCCCGTCCGGGTGCGGGTTTTCAACGGATTTTTTCGCGGATTCGCGGTTTCGCGGATCATTGCGACGAACGCATATATCGAAGAACTTGGGAAATCGTACTACTTGGAAGTCATCCAATAATCAGAAAAACGGTGGACTAAGTGTATTTACCTAAAAAGCGACTAGGTTGAAAAATAAAATGAATTTTGTCAACAATAAACTATTTTTCAGTCCAGGGCCAGCTACTTATCATTCTACCCTCGTACATTGTTCTCACGATATTCTGCTGGGCCATCTCAAATGAACCACCCTGTAGACATGAATCTGCAGCAGCACTGATACGGCTGCGGAAGCGTACACACACACACACACTCATATAGCACGAACATTCATCCACGGTAGGAACGTTAACGTCGACGGTTGATGGTGCGGGGAGCTCGACATACGGGTGATGGCGTAGATTTCGAACTCCGCATAGTCATTGGCCGCTCTAGGCTGGAGGAGGAGGAGGGAGAGGGTGAGGGTTGTCGAGTGACTAGACATTGCCACGATTCCATCTCGTTCCGTCCAACGTGTTCTTCATCGCCCATTCATTTGGGGAGGAGGGGGAGGGGCTATGCTACAGGCATGCTCAAAAGGCGAATACCACACGTTCCTATATCTGCCGAGGGGAAATGTGCCGATGTGTATGTGCGCACGCACCGGTTCCGGATCGTGGGGTCTCCTACACCGGGATCATTTCTGGCGTCATCGAATTCACAGCGGAACCGATATTCAGGAATTTGCAATTTTGATGCTACGATCTGGGAGCCACGTTGGGGTCGTCTGGGGTGGGGAGGCCTTGTGTTCGAGGACAATCCGTTGTAGTGTCTACCGTGCTGGGTTTCATGCTTGGTAGCTCTATCTCTTGCTTCGATTTTCGGGTGTGGGGGAGGAGGATGTTTTTTTTTTGTTTAGTCATGCCTCTGTCTATGTTTTATCCGACTCGGTTGGGTTGGCTTAGGGGCTTGGATCAGCAGCGTCATTGTCATGATTTATCTTCGAGAGCTCAGAATTTTTTGAACAAATGGAAGAATGAATATTGCAAGCTTCAGAATAAAGTAGTACATTCTCATTAGCGACTTTCATTTGGGGGTGCATTTTCATGCTGATTATTCTCCGGTAGTCACGATCTAGTGGACAAGCGCGGAGTCACGCGAAAATATCGAATCGCCGTCAGCGACTTTTCCCACCGGAACCGGAAGCAGTACTGCGGGGCGCCTGCGCGTTCATTCGCAAATTGCCAGCGACCTCGGCCATCGTTCTATCCGTCGAATGAGTTTTATTAACAAAAATTTGTCGTCCCAGTTTGCGATTGTTTCTTCAACTATTCCTTTTCTTATCCTTACCTATGTTTGTCCGTTTGTCTATCTTTTTATTTAGTCCATACGGAATTGTCACGTATGCATGGGCGTATTGCCATTGTTGTCATTTTTTTTTCTATGTTATCCTTACACCACACACAGGGTCATTTCGGTTCCTTTCATTTTCTTGTAAAAAAACTTTCTCACAATTTTTTATTTTATTAATTCTTTTGCGTGTAAATAATGTCAATCTCACTTTTCATCAATATCAATTGATTTAACAATGTTCAAAGTATATTTGTGAATTTTTCCAACCCGATCACATGGGTCAATTCAAAATGGCGGACAGTCAAAGTTTGTGCGGGGTCAAGTTGACCCCTGGTGTGGTGTTTAATCGAAAAAGGCGTGAGGCGTAAGGTTTTATCGAGTTAGTTTGAATAGTCTCAGTTTGAAAATTTCAGAGTCGGGGGATGTTTTTTTTCGTGCCTGACAGGTGGAAAGAAAGGTCGCGTCATGGTTGTAGGGGGTCACCGAAGGGTGACGGACAGACGATGACCCGAGAAGCGTGAGGTATGTCACACGTGCTATATCGGACCGTTGAAAATGTTTCGGCAAGCGTCGTGACAGTCCCGCCCTCGCAAATTAGAGACAGTCGCTCCGAGTGGGCGTATCGAGCAACTCAGCCGTCAGTCCATCCGTCCTCTCTTGCCATGTGACGGCGTTTAAACGTTTCAAATTAATAATAGTAGCCATCGAATAGGCTGACACGTGACTTCCCCACATTGTGAAAAGTTCGTTTATTTTCGTAGCTTCGCAAGTAAAAAAATATGTATACATGTATAGAGTATACGAAGATTATATAAAGTTTTATATATAGAATCGAAGATACACATTTCGAATCAGTCTGTATATACGATCTATAGACAACTTAGATACGATAAGTGGTATTTAATATTTACCGTTGATATCAAAAATATATATAAAATAAATAATAAATATACATACAACCCCCCCCCCCCCTGCATACAATTAGTACATGAATTCATACAGAAATTATTAATTAAATAATAATCAAATTATTATTTATTGCTATTAGTATAGAAATCACTATTTTTTTTCTGAATTGCCTATTAATTGTATACAAGCTGTATACAGCGCATGTTCAATTCCACATATAAAAATTTACATATTATTTGCACATTTCATACATATTTCTTTGACTCGGGGGTTCGCTCGGTCGTTAAAATAAACCGAGCGCCCTCCCCTAATCGCGAGCGTTGTCAGTTGTGGATTAGAAGCAGCATGCGGTATCTGTTGGTTTGTCGAGCGAGTCCGCAGAGTCGGTGGATTCGTTGTCGAGCTCTGCGAAACGTTTTCGTGGACCCCATGGCTCGTTTGCTTGCACGATTTTCGCCATCGCGGGGAGAGACGAAAATACGAGGGGGAACTGGGGAAGGGGAAGGGCGGGGAGGGGGCCAACATGGCACTCCTGTGCTTCGACGTTGTGTCGTTTTACCTTCACTTGTGCACACGAAAAGGCGAGACTGTGGAACAGGGTGTGCACTTCGGTGCGTTCAGTGCAAACGTCATCAAATCGGATTAAATAGTTGAGTCTTGCGGATGCTATTTCGAGTGAATAGCGGGGCAAGGACGTCGAGCTGGGACCGTCGAGGATGGTATGTGTGCATTGAGCATCGGGGTATTCAGTACCGTTTACGTCGTGAAATAATTAAATTGGCCGTGGGACATTCGTGGGACACGTTACGTCCAATGGTTAATGCACAAACTCTCATAAATGCACTCGTTGATATTGAAGGGAGAAGAAGATGATTTTGGGTAAAAACAGCTTGGACCTGGATATAATTATGTGATCTTCTTTTTCCTTTTATAATTATGAATTAACAGTTGTGTAATACAATAAAGCTGCGTTATAGAGCGCGCGGTTGAAAATTATTTCAAGAAAGAAATGCCAGTGAATAAAAAATAATTGATAACAAAAGAAATAAAAATGTCGAGGTTGTGAAATTATACGAGGTTCTATCGAATGGTGGAAATACCTCGTATTATGCTTCGATTTGATGGTGGAATTTGAGAATTAAATTTGATCACAATTTTTGACCAGGTATTTACTACCGCCAGGTGAGCTTGGTAGCAATTGCAGTAGTAGAGGACTACGAGTGGTCAGCCTGCATGTATATTACTGAAAGTGCAAATAATCAAAGCCGAGCATTCTTGTCGATGTTATGGTGAGGAAAAAAAACGATTTGGTAGAAAATTCGTGGTACAAAGGTCTTTATTAATTATTTGGATCACTCAGCGGAAACAATCCCGGGTATTTCACAAAATAACTATGATGTGATAGTGGATGCGTGGGCGTGGGTCGATTTTTCAAACAACATTTTTTACTTTTATTATGAAAATTCCACGCATTGTTGGAGTTATGGCGCGGTATGGGATATTCTGCCGGAGGTAGCGACGCATGGGCGAGCAAGCGTTGGAGCGATGAATTGTTCGACGTTGATTCACGTGTATATCGCACGCGCCATCGTCGTCGCCAGGGCTCTTGGTGTGTGCCTTCCAGGTATTCGCACATTCGGCGTTGGAACCTAAGAGATGTTTGGATCTCCGGGTCCATCACAAAGACCGTATTCTCGCCTTTCTCCAACTGTGTACTTTGCTGTGTACGCGTTGCTGTGTCAGCAACGGGTAAATTCTCTCGTTCCAAATGGCGAAGGTAGAAATTGCTCGACAAATTGTGCACAAAGCCCAGCTTACGAGGGCAACGATAACCCTTTGCTTTGCTAGAGCATAAACTCGTGGTCGCGAGGACCCCACAAAATTTCTGCGTTTGAATTTGTGTAAAATTTCTTCGAAACGATAAAAATAATTCGAGTTTTTTTTTTACTTCAGTTGACTTTCTTATTTTGAAGTATAGTAAACAATTCAACAATACGTACCTTTAATTTTTAATATTTTTGTGAGAAAATGTCACTACCTCGACGATTTTTTTCCAAATTGTTTCTAACTATGCTATAATTTTTTAAACGAACGAAATGTTTCTAACTTTGTAATATTCAGAAAATTCCTTGGCGTTCTTTGCATGTAAAAATACCGAAAACTCTATTTTAGAGTACAACGTTTAGCGAAATATGATTGAAAAATCTCAGATAGGAAACAACAACTCGTTGAATTATTATGAAAAAACTATACTTCCGAAAATCTAAAAGCTACGACAATGACACGATGGGAAAGTGGCTCATATATATTTATTATTGCTCGTCTCGTCTTTCGTATTTATGTACGTCGTACAATATCGATATCAGTATTGTTCATCGTCGTAGAACATCGTCGGTGGTTAAAAGGAGCGAACCCTTGTGATACGTCGATCGATCGAGGCCTCTCTGATCGACTGTCAAAGAATACCAGTGAGAGCAGCCGTCAACCGTGAGCACGATATATATACATACATATAATATATAGCTTTTGACACTTCATTCGAGTAGCGGTTGTCGAGTCAAGTGCTCGAGCCGCCCGCCATACGCCTGACTCGCGAAGGCGAAAATATCATTTTAATTATGTTAATTCGATGGTAATTAACCAAAGTTTTCTCTTACACGAGCTTACGATCTAAATTCTAAAATTTGCCTAATATCATTATAACCGGGCTCTTCGCTGAAAAATGTATGCTAATCAAATTTTCGTCCGCAAATGTTATACTCTGTGAAATAATTCATTTTCGAATTGCCGAGCTCCAGTATTGTGCACGGTGCAACGTCTTTTAAATATATATGCGTGTTCGTTGAGCACGAGCTCAGCCGTGATTATCCACTTTAATAAAATAATAATTTTCCCCGCATGACTGACTAAATAAGAACTTAACAGAATTATACAACAATAGCATAAACTTTATACGAGATATGCGAAACAAAGCCAAGTGGCCCCCTCTTCTATCCTCCCTTCCTTCACCTTCGGGATCCGCGTGCACTTCGTGCAACACATTTTCAATGCTGACGCTAACCTCCGTATGCCCCGCACTGTCCGTTTACCTCTTCAAGTACCTACTTTCGAGACTTTGGTCTCCGGGCACAATTGTGTTTAGCACAATTTTCCACGGATATTCCGTTCACGAGTTGGAATGACAATATCTTTAAACGAGGCTGGTTTCTTTCGCTCGCTTTCGTGCATTTTACCGTCTGAACGACGGAAACTTTTGAATCTGCAGAAAGAAAAAATATGCTACGATCAGTGTCGTACTGTCGACGAAGACGTTGTCACGATGTTACGTTTGGAAAATTATCGTTCGGCTTAGTATCATGAATTCAATGCGATTGTCGATCTTTTTTTTTAGCGTCGTAAACATTTTTGGGAGAAGATAAATGGTTTCGTCTGCCATGAAATTTTATGATAGGAAGAAAGGATAATCAAAATATTTACATTTACAAATTCGCATATTTTTTAAAAATGTTGTTACAAAATATAAAATTGTTGGTAATTGTAAATTATAAAATCGTTGGTAATTGGATTTATTTGTTTGCTTCGATCGTACGTTGGTACTTGCACCACGTGGGACCGGAGGTCTTGGCGATTATTCGAATTAACATATTGCTAATATGTCCTCAAGCGTATCGGGGCTCTGGAGAATTACTGCGGTCTTGGTTAGAAGCGGGTTATCGCGTCCGGGTCACTGGCCAACGTCCGTAGTTGAGATTCCGGCATGTAATTACAGAATCCATCACGGACGTCCGTGCTAGACTGACCACCCGGAGCCTTTCTCAAGTCCGTGCATGGCACACATGACCACACATTTGCGGCAAAAAATCAAAATTCATTTACATCTATTGAAATTTATTCAAATTCATTTGAATTTATTTTTTGATTCAATTCATTTCTTCATTTAATTCTCATTTGCTCAAGTATATTCACATTTAAATTTTTGAAAGCGACATCAAATCGGGACGACATCTCTATTGCTACAATTTTTAAAAAATCCCAAAATTGCCGATCAAAGATTAATTCAAAATCGTAATTTCCCACGCAATAATTCCATAATCAATATTGCAAAATTGCGACGATAACCGAGTTGAATTTGGATGACGATTCAATGTTGCTTTGGATACCTATGGGGCCAGAAATACAATTCGTTTGAAGTAGCTTCGTGAGTGGAACGAGATACTTCGATTCTGTAACGGGAGAACAGAAACTTTGGAGTACATAGCACCCGATCGAATCCACTACGGGCGCACTTCGATTCTCTCGCTTTCTGCTGCGGTATCCTCTCGTAATTACCGGACCCTCATTTACATGAGAATCGACTGGACGTAGTGTGTATAAATAAAGTAGTTGCCTAGCGTGTCAGCCCGTTGTATAAACGTTTTTTGCACCCAACTTTCATTATTGATTCCCCCACTTATAAGGATAAAACGCCTCTTCTTTACAAATCCAGCTTTTGTTTGAAACCGAGATGAACCAATGAGTCTTGAATATCAATACCGAAGAATAAAAATGCATTAATCAATAACTCAATTAAATCCGTTGAGACTAAATTACTCCAAATAAAACTTGATAAACTCCGATTGCTTATTTATACATTTTTATTAACAAACATTTAAATATAATTTGTCGTTGAAGAAAATATTATTATCACCGATTTAATCAACGAAAATGCTGAACATTGAATATTCTACTCGGTCGAATTAATTAAACGCCGGGAATATCTTATTCCGCTTCGGTCGATGCCGCGATGCTCATTTCACGAGAATACTCGTGTTACCGACACCGGTAATCATATTAGAAATTTAACGTAATATAATGCAGCGAGCCAGTTTCGCGGATTAGTAAATTTCAAAGCTCGTTAGTTTGGTGAAAGCATCTCCATCGCGAAGCGTCCTCTTCGCGCGTAGTATTGGAAGCCTATCGCAGGCGTTATTTACCCAAAGGGCTGCAGGGAAAACCGCGCTCGACATTGCAGACACTCGAAACTCGACTGAACGTGCCATACACTCTGGCTAAATTGAGCGTTTGCTTCACCGGGGCGATACATATATATTCGTGCATGACAATATTCAATAAGCTCACCTTGAATATTCTCATATTCACTGGTCTGTCATTTTTTCATTTGCTAAATGAACAAATAATAATAAATAAATTATTACATTTATTCGAATTTTATATTCACGGATATGGAATTCTGGTTACTTTGCAATTCTACCGTCTTTTACTTGTACGTAAACTACCGTCCAATGCCTTAATTCTAATTCTTTTTATTTATTTTTTCATTGTCAAAAAAGAAAAAGAACCCTGAAAAACCGATTAACTCGAACATGGATGTATCGTTCATTGGTCGAACTAAAAAAACCTCGCGAGTGTTTGCGAATCAGGCGGATGAGCAAAGAATTTTTCCTCCTTTTTTTTCAACAAATTTTTTCATTGTACAAGGCCAATCGTAGCATCGGCATCGATGCATCAACGGTGGCGGAAAATCGTCGACTTCCTCTCGATTCGGACGATCGTTCCGCGGTGATCACGAGGATTCTCCCCGGAAGCTCAATTTCCGTGGGTCGTGGCTATGCGGCGGGCTATGGTCATCGCTATGGCCGGCGAATGGCAAGCGAAGGAAGCAAAAAAAAAAAAAGGAAAATATTGAACTCATTGCCAGAGAGTGATTGATGTCTGTGGCAAAATCCGGGAGAAAAAAAGCTTCTCGTCGGATCTGTCGGTCGCTTCGTCGGAGTACCGATCGCCGATTTCTTCGTTTTTCCATTCCTCATTCCGGTGCCGCCTCTCCTCCTCTGCCGCGCCGATGTCGAATACATGTATAAAACATAAACCGAGAAAAGTAGTTTCACCGACGTTCCTCGCGGATCTGACTGCTCCAGTGAATCGACGTGAATAAAATAAGAAAAAAATAAATCAAAAAAAGAAAACGTATGGAAAATAAATCGTCTCGTCAGGCTTGACAGAACCGATATTTTTGAATTTATTACGTAAATTTTCGTAATGCTCGGTTCATGGTTTTTTTTTGTATCGATACACGTGGAGAATATTTTTATATTTTGGGTGTATGTGTTTTTGGACGAAGCGTGAAAATTTCATCATCGAGGTTCGTATGAAAACGTGTACCAGCCGGTACTGGAAAAACTATTCGTTCAAAGTGGCTATAATTCTTCGATTCGATATATTCGTCGGGATAATTCACCGGATGGTGAATGGGGTAACATTCTGGACGGTATATTGATCCGTGATTCGCGAATTTACGGTACGATTCCACTTTGAACGCTCGAACAATTTCAACGGAACGTTGTCGAGTTCATTGGACGTCCATTGAGCTTTTAGCATTGCCTACGTACGTCTCATTGAATCCTCTGTGGTCACTCGGTGTCCAGAGGACCTTACAACATTTTTTGCGTTTGCGTTTGTGTGAAACTTACCGAAATAATGAAAATATTTCGCTGTGGTATTATCAACAGATTAAATAAAAAGCTTATAAAGTGTTTGAAAAAATGATGAACGCACGGAACAGACGGAAGTTCTTGCGGTTATGTATGACCAATTATTGCTGATAGCTACCTATACATAATACGTACGTACTTTTACTTTCGCAACACCATTAGTCGGTTGTTATCGTCTGTTTAGACGGAAGAATTCTTTTCCGCAACTCGTAAAGCTTGAAATATATATACTTTCGTGTGCTTTTCGTTTCATCCGAGTTCGCAGCAGTTTGTTGTTCCCGTCGTGGTTTTTTCTGCATACCCGCGAACCGTATAACTTTATAAAATAACGGTAACGAGTGTACGTTTTTTTCTGCAAAAGAAAGAATAACGCGAATAGTTCGGACGACATTCATTGGCGGTTGTCGCGGAGTAAGGAAAAAGACGAAAAAAAAGTTTGGCCATAAATAATAATTCTTGTCGTATTCTGCAGCGAGATGTGAAATTTTTTTTGAGGACAGATGAAGTTGGGAAATGGATGACACAGTTGTTGAATGACGATGCAGTCGGTTGAACCGTAATTTCACTCACCTCGAGCAATATGCTTGTGTTGTGTGCAGGACGGGAAAACTGTCGCAGGACTTTTTAAACTGTCGTATTACGCTGCGAAAAATTTACCCGCTGAATATGCGAGAGCCGGTGAGATCGACTTTACCAAATTTTATTTTGATAGGTTTATAAATGAGAGAATGGAAGGGCTAACATTAAGGCAGACCAACAGACAGACCGAAACCATGAAGATTCCTAGTTGGTGATGAAACAAAGAAATAATAGTTGACATCTGCACCCGTATATATAATATATTCAATTTCATTAGCAGTGAGAAAATTTCGCGATAAAAAATCGTTTATGCACTTCGTGCTCCGTGCAGATGCATCGTGTTGAATTAATGAATATTTCTATTTGTACAATGAAACGTTTGCTCAGCATTCTGACTCGTTTTATAATTGAAAATAAATATTGCCCAAAGTATCAACGGAAAATATTAATTACAATCCATATCCAGCGTGTTGATTATTCATTGTATGACCAACAATAGTTGAACCTTTTTTTTCAATTGATCGTTACCGATTTGTCAATGTTACGCTGTTTTTTAAAATTCTATTTTATTTCATTTTGATCATACGATAAAAAAATAACGTTTTCATGCTTTTCCTTTCACGTTTCGGATTTATCTATTCTTTCTAACAAATTAGGAGTATCCGAATGAATATTTGCTGCCGGGTACGATTCGCTGATCAACACAATCCGAGCCAACCAACGCGATTACATCTTACGGCGATTGTCTCGGTACTTTTTACCGTCGAGAAAATCGAAATCCTTTCCGCGAGAGCACGAAGCCGAATTCGTTCGTTCCGTTTTTTCTCGCACTACGCGGCTAGTTATGCATTCAGTTCGGAATAATCTATGCAAATCTTCTGTTCCCTTTTACAAATTATCATACAATTCTCACCGTGGCCTCATGTGGAATATACTTTGCTCGGGTTCCTACCTCGTCTCAAAAACCTTCCTCGTATACATATGTACACATATGCACGTAATATTCGTGGAGTTATATATCAGTTATGTCCACATGGTTTGAATAGCCTATTCCGTACTATTATTCTCATCAAAAGTCCTGATTACACACTCGTTCGTGGAATATCACGCCTGCAGAGATTAAAAAAGTCTTTGTTAGAAAATGCTACTGTGAAAAGAAATTTTTTTTTCATTAATTCACGAGAATCTTTCGTCCCAACCGACCGCATTCGGTCATTTGACCATCATTTCGGTGAGAAATTCGTTCTGAAGGCGATTGTGGGTATCAAAAATGTATATATTCGATGCGAATAAGAAAATGATTTTCTTTTCGCGACAATAATTTTTGCAAAAACTTATGACTTCAACCAGAAAGAAATATACTTTTCTCTCCGGATGTGGATCGAAGTTCCGAAGTTCCGCGTGGAGATGGCAGCCATTTTTTCACGGTCACGGTGTACGCTCGAATTTCTGCGACAAGCAATGTTCTCTGAGATGCGACGCGGGTTAATTGAGAGAAAGGGCTCGCAAGTTGAACAATGTCACGGTGGCAAACTTTTTTTGCGTCGAGAATTCGTATTACCTCTTTGATATATCTATCTCTCTGATCTACATTCATACGCTTATGTTGGACGATCGAAGTATGTCGAATCGCAAGTACAGGTTCGGTAAATGAGGACAAAAAAAAATGAAAAAAAAAAAAATTTTAATAAAAAATTGCGAAAACGGAACAAAAAATAAATCCATATAGAGATATTTAACTAGTTATTTTTTATTCTGCTGCCGCTATCTTTTTATGAATATAACTTATACAGTATATGCATATACATATGAATATATGCATGTATATGTGTATTTATGTATATATGCATATATATCTGTATTTATGTATATAGGTATAGCAGGTTACTAGAACGAGTACTCGCAATTTTCGTCGCACCGGAATTTCGAGGAACGAGAGAACGAAAGAGACAACCGACAGAGATGCGTTAATCATCAACGGGGACGGGAGCGTCCGAGCGTTTGCGGACGCGATACGAATTTACGGACCGACGATTCGGAGCAGCGAATTAACGTATCGCACGGCTCAGAAACACGAGATATATATGTTTATGTATATTTTTTTTTGCGCGGTTCTCTCACAGTCCAGCGTATATGATATTGTACTACCCCGAGCTAGGTATTTTTTTTTTGGTATTTTTTTTCCACGTTTCTCCATTTTATAATATTCAAGGTAGATTTTTGTTTCAATTGAATTAAACGTTTTTATTCGACCGTTGAAAAGCGAGATAATTGTTAATACGCAATTGCATATGCATCGATTGTTCGTTTCCATTGCCAGAATGTTGCATTCGACATTTTGTGCCTCGGAAAACAATGGGTGCAATAGATGTGAAGGTTTATTTGTGATAAAATTTTCAGGATAAATTTATTGCGAGTACATTCCACGGGGATGAGAATTTATTTCCTCCTTTGAAATTTGAATAATGACGGAGTTAGATTGGTCCGGAGGTTTCATGAATGAAAAAAATGTATATATTTTTATGTATGAAATTTGACGTATTTATTTTGTATACAGACTGCAAATTATAATCAATAGACAATTGATATGTAATCCCCTATGGCTAGAATATATATGTATGCATTTATCTATAAGCTATCGATTTAATTATTACCATTATTGTTATTATTATTATTAATCCAGATTTTTCGACATAAATAATTAATTAATTAATTCCATATTTATTTGTATTTTATTTTATTTATCATTAATTGTATGTGAATTGTCCATTGATCGTAAGCAGCTTCGATAGAGAACAAAAATATGTTCAATTGTAAGCATTCTTTATATACTCTCCATTTTTTTTTCACTTGGCTCGGCTTTTGAAATTAGGTTGAAAAAGACCACTCGTCGAGATGAGAGAGGGGATTTGGGATACATTTCTTTATTCCTGTATTTTGATCCAGGCTAATGAGGGCGAGGCGATGTGACTGCGAACGTTTCCGATTCTGTACTAAATTATTCGTCGAAGCCGATGATGAGCGCCGGAGTCTCTTTGATTTGGTCTCCCTCCGGATTGCATATATGAGCTTCACGGGTCACTCGCTTACAAAGCCACTGCTAAATTGGCTACGACAGCGGTGCCAAAATCCGTCGTAACAGTTTTGACGATTGATTTTCCGTCTACGTAACATTTGCTCGACATCGTTCTAACTGTGTTCATCGAGGGATGAAAAAATGTGAAACCCTCGACGGTCACTAAGGTTCCAGAGGAGCCTAATACGAAAATTTTAGGTTTCGCGGAACCCAGATTTGCGATAACTTGCAAATAGCTCAAATATTTTAAAAAAATATTCGAATTTGAAAGAGTCATTAATATTTTTGTAAGAAATACATTTTTTCCGATTTTTTTTTCATCTTCTTTTATCATATTAAAATTATAATATTAGACTTGATAATTTAAGACTTGAATAATACTATGGCATTTCAGATATTTAAAAATAACGAGAACTCTGATTTAGAATAAAAAAAGTTCTTTTCATGAATTTAAAATCTATAAAAGCTGAAATAGCAGTATTAATATTTTTTAAACGAAAAAGAAAACAATCTACTGCAATTTCAGCACCTAAATAAATCAATAAACGTTCGACTTGCAATCAGAATCAAAACGAACAAAAGCAATTTGATGAGGATACACGCGAACGAACGCGCTATACGTCGATAACGAACAAAACACACGGGTTCCACGTTAAGGAAATAAATAATTAAACGAGCAAATGGTATAATTGGCAATTGTTGAAATATATTATATCCACGCCGGTAGTACGTTACCTTTTAAACTCGGTTAATTAGCAAACGTGGGCGGAGTTTCGTCGAGAGGCGAAAAATTTAAGGCGCTCGTTACTTGCTCGGTTTCGAGCACGCGCTTTTCCACGCCCTTCCTTCCTCTCTCTCTCTCTTTCCTTTCTCTCTCGCTCTCTTTTCGGCTCGGCCTCGCAATCTCGCTCGTTTAATTCTGCCTGCTCCCTCGCGCAATTACCCACGGACTGTGATCGATGGAAATGCATGTTTCTGCCCCCTCGCAAGCACCACCCTCCCTTCCACCCGACACAACTTTCCGAGGCCAAAGCCACAGCTCACTCGGGTTACTACAACATCCGGCAATTTCTTATTTTGTTACAGATACAAGAAATATGTTCGTTGGGCGTTGACGCAGACACGACCCCAATTATCATGGATGCCAGATGACAAAGTGAAACCCCGAGGGTGAGTCACGTTCAATTTGTCGATTTTTTCGTTTTTCCTCTTTCTCCTTGAACAATGTTTATTTTTATTTTCTTCGATCGCGAAGTACGAGAAGCGGAAAGGAAATGGAACGTTGGATGGGAGCTTCAGGAGCGCGGGTGGGGGGAGGGGGGGAGGAGATCCCATGATGCGCGCCGATTGAAATTTATTTACGATTTCCTTTCGCTCAATTATTGGTTTTCTCGAGTACGATAAAATAAAAAGAAATTTACGTAACGACGAATGAGGGATGGAATAACGTTTCTCAGATTCTTCCCTTGCGCGAAGGACTGTAGGGAATATATATGTGTGTATGTGCGTAGATGTATGTATATATTTTTTTCTCTCGGGATAAAGATAATTATATTTGGCCGATTGGACAGAGAAGGTGCTCAATGTCTCTCAATTTCATTTGTCGCCCGTTGAAATGTAATGGAATAAAGTGATTGTGGTATCACTTTCAATCAATTTTTTTTTTTTTCGATCTTTCACAAACTTTTTTCATTCATATATAGTGAGAGGTCTACTCTGTTATTTTTTATACGTACGCGTTGAGCGTTATAACGCTTAACGAAGCCCACGATCGGCAGGACCAACGCCTCTGGCGAACCCTCGTAACGTTTCTCCCCCGTGCCCGGCGCCACAATCGGTTTTAGCTGAGTAAAAGGGTCACGATCCAATTGAATCGAGGATGGAAACGGCGAAAGCGTCGAACACCCGCTGTCAGAACCACGACCATCGGGATTCGGCTCGTTACACGTTGTTCGCTCTTGGACCGTCGCCGTGGCTGGAGATCCGGCGGTCAAAATAAAATTCCATCGAGCCACACACATTCGTTATCGCGTTTTCGTTACAATTTCCCGCGGACCCTGTCAATTTCGTCGATTGCTCGGGATCCGTGCCGTTGGACATAGTTACGATAACGTTGGAACAGAGGTGACGAGTTCTTCGTCATAGGGGCATTCACGATTTTCGATTTTCCCACATAAGATATATTTTTTTTTTAAATCTTGATAGCTTCTCGAGTGTTTTTACCATAAATAAATGAAATAAGTTAAATAAATAAAATAAAGATTAATTCGTCTGCAATGGTAACGGCATAGTACGATGAACAATCATTTTCCACAACTATCGTAAGAGATTTCAGAGTCGTGCTTTCTTTTTCTTTTAGATGGAGAGAAAAGGAAAAAAAAGACAAGAGCAATTTTTTTCATATAACTGACGGTTCCACTACTTCGTAGAGTATTTATTGGTACGAAATAGATTTTCCGAGATGGTTTAAACGCAACCATAAACTTTGGAGTCTACAGCTCGTCATCACGTTATTACTATTGATTTTTCTTTGTTCTTTCGGTAGGTAATACGCACTGTTACATCTAATCCCGCTTTTCCCTACACATACATACTCATATATATATGAGTTTACGTGCCGGGATGTTACAGTCTCGCCAGAAACATCTAAACCTCTTACTTATCCACGCGTGAGCTTCGAGGGTTTAGTACCCTCTAAACTACGATATAACCCAAGGAAATTATAGTACGCGGTCGCCGCTACGGCGCGAGATACTCCACCCTGATGCTAGTCCGCACCAAGTTAATAAGCCGATAGGATAGTATCTGGACGTAGCCTACTCGTTGGTGGAGGGCGGCGGGAGGCGCGGGGGTGGGTCGGGGGAGGGATGAGAGAGGAGCCCATTTGCGTTTGTGTTTGCGTTTAACTTCCAGAAAGTGCACCCCTCCTCGTACTGTCTAGTTTACCAGTATTGTCCACCCCCTCTGGGCCCTAACACCGCGACTGCGGACTTGTGTATCGTATCTTCCACGAAGGCGCACCGTCCGTGGGAAGTACGTTATTGCTAGTATCTACCGCACAGGCAGCCGGTTAGCTAGTAGAAATATCTGCCTTGCTCGAGAACCTCCTCGACTGCCGACAACGCCTGCTAGCTCGCGCACTTGCAACCCCACCCTCCTTCCTTTCCTCCTCTCGTTGTCGTCAGCAGCAACCCCGTCGACAAACAAACTACCCCGACGGCCCCTCCACCCCCTCCCCTTTACCGTCCCCCGGCCCGTAACTCGGCCGGGATTATTGTTCGCTAGGCACGGGCTAATCAGCGAAGCACACTGGAATTAAATATAGAATAAAGAGAAACGTTTCGTAACGTTCCATGCGTAAAAACTCTTCGTTCTCTGGTCTTTTATGGATAGCCAGCCGTTGCTAATTAAGCTCCGCGATATAAAAGATAATTCTTTGAATAAAAAATAATACTTTGCACAATTGTGCAATTGCTTGCTATTAATTTTTTGTTAGTTAATTGAATCGGATTGCGTTAACCGGTTAAATCGTTTTTCGATTTAAATTCGTGGGAGCGAGAATTAACGGATAGTTTTTTTAAATCTGTAATATCGATGATATCGAAAATTGTGATACATGATAATCCGTAGGGCGAATTATCAGAGCAACGTTTTTTCAAACTTCGGGTTTCGCAATACATCAAAATAAATATAGACAAATTGATAAATTGGGCAACAATAGTTCCGAATCGATGAAAGAATTTTATCGATCGAATCGTGGAAAAGAAAAATGAAAAAAAAAGTTTTTTTCGAAACGGGGAGAAAAGAGGAAATCGTACGAGGGCTCGGAGCGATTATCGGATGTCGTATGTGGGCACGGTCGTTTGAGTTACTCGCGTAACGCGCGCGGACTTTAACAGTTGGGGAAAAGTCTCATTGGTCCGTAAGTGCGAGCCGCGGTCGTTTCGCTTTCGTTCCTATCGCGTCGGGAAGTATATTGAACGTATGTGTACCGTACACGTGTGCCACTAGTGCTACCATACCCACACACATACTCACAAACACACGCACTCGCGGTCTCGAGCTTTCGGTCCACGATCCGTTGTTGCCGGGTCGTGGCCGAGACGGACGCGAACGGAAAAGTGCACCCCAGCAACCCTTAAAGCTGTCCGTTCGTGTGTGTCACCGACAGGCGCCGCCTCATACGACTCGCGCATGCAGTCGTAAGACTCGTTTTTAAGACTCCGAAGTAAAGTAAAGTTCCTCTCGACAAGCGCCCCCCCCCCCCCTCCCCGGTAGGTCCCATGACCCGCCCCAACGACTTACCGTAGCCGTATAAAAATCCCATAAAATCCATGACACCATTCGTTTCAACGAGAAGCTTGTGAAGGAACGAAAGAAAAATCGCATTTCAGCTTGTTGCCCTACTCATCCTCGTGGGATGGTATAGCCATTACCGGGAGCATTATACTCCATTACGTCTCCGGTGGTCAGCGTAGTCCGAGGTACAATCGGGAAAAATTATTCTGGCTGGAGGCAATCGAATAAAGTCCTGCGAGAAGTTGACGGAATTTAAATCGGGATTGTTATGGATACATTAAGTTCGCGTCGGGTTGAGTATGCGGCTGCCCACAATTAATATTTACCCCATTGCTCTTTTAGATAGAATTCATATGTAACAATATATAAATATTGATATAATATTCGTATATGATACATTTTACGCAAATTTATTTGTAAATACATTGCCACATAAATAAAAATGATAATGACAATATAATAATTATCAGTACTAATAATAATCTTCAAATGAATGATGCATACATAAATACATACAGAAATTGTACGTAGAAACGAATATTAACGATGAATGTTGACTACCGTTCGATTCATTGTATACGAATTTTCTATACATCGCAAACAGTCTGTATAGAAAATATATACTTCCAATTTCATACGGCAACTCCATATACTCTTTACACACTCCATAGATTTTTTCTCTGCTTGCGGCATTACTCACCCGAATCCAGCAACATTTCCTTACTTCAAATAAACCCACTTCCTATGAGTGAAATAATTATTTTTCACTGCGCAACTAACTTTCTCACATCCCGATCGGACCCACCGCACCTATTCGTAATCGATGCATTAAATATTTCACGAATTTTTTCAAACACACGTTAATCAACGATTTTAAATAAAATTCTGAATCACTCGTGCAAAGGCCGATGATCGAAGAGCGGAAAGCCTGTGTATTCAAAGATATTCCAGCATCATTAATTAACCCGTTCGTTACAGCTCGACGCTCGCGCCCGATAATTTCCACCGGAAGTCCACTATGTGTGTATACTGACCCCCCATTCCCCCCTGTCCGTTCCTCCCCTCTCACTCGCCCTCACGTTCCCGTGTCGTCCGCATAAAATAGCCGTTACGGTCAATGGATGCAAACGACGGGAGACGCAGTTTTGATGTTCCATGAATTGTCAGACGAGTCGAGCGAACCCGCTGGTGCTCCGATGGATATTCCATCTCTTCCATTCACTCGTACATACATTTCACCGCTGTACAATCCGCTTCCTCTATCTCTTCGTTATTTCTCTGTGAATTCCCGAGGCTGCTCTGTGAGGGGAGAGGCCGGGAGGGGGCTACACAAAAAGAACAACCTTTCGGGTGTGTTACTCGGCCAACTACGGCCACCGGTGGTTGCATCGACAAAAAAAAAAGGTAAAAAAATGTAAGCCAGGTGAAGGAAAATGTAATCAGGCTTATGGATTCGGCGTGAATGAAACGCAAAGCCTCCGGAGAAGGCACAAGCCGGACGTCCGACTGAATGAATGGGGAAAGCAAAAAAAAAAAAAGAGATGATAAAAAAGTGAAAGGAAGTGGGAGAGACTGGATCGTCCGAGTATTGGACGTAAGAGACAATGGATTAATGGACGAACGAGCTTCTATGAAGCTAGTGAGAGCACGAAATTGTGGACGTTCGGAATGATGACCGCTATCGCGTTATGCCATACTCCAGTTCATGTCAAAGAGACCTGCCATGGTTTTTCAAACGTATATTCATATTTTATATGCTTTTCGGAGTGTTTTTGTTTTTATTTTTCTTATTCGCCCGCTGTGCTTTTCACTCGCTCCAGTTATTTCGGCAACATTCGGTTTCATCCATCCGAAATTTCTCACATTTCATTTTTTTAACTCTATCGAGCTTTGAATTAACGTTCTGTAAAATCCGTTGGCTCGCGAATCTGTTAATGACTGTAGAATTTTTTATGCTCGCGAGTCTCGTTTCTTCGGTGCAACGGTTGAGCGTTGGCATTTCGATGGAAACGAACGATCTCTCTGTGAACCGTCGGTCGGAGCAGTAGTATCGCGATAACGCATGAATGCGATGTGCAGTTCGAAGTTCAGTAATACGAGAGAAATATCGGTGGCAGAGGCGTACCGTGTTGGACCGGCTGTATCGGTGCGGATCCGTGCGCATGATTTTCGCGGCTGTCGGGGTCGCGAGTGTACAGTAGAGAGAGGGAGAGAGAGAAGGAGAGAGAGAGAGAGAGAGAGAGAGAGAGAGAGAAGAGAAAGAGAAAGAGGGTGGTAATAAAAATCTTGCGTGCTCGCGCACGGCTGTTCTCGTTCAACGATCGACCAGGGATTTCGGTTTTTGCAAGTTTTTTTTCCCCCGTGTTTACTGGTAGGTTCTCGTAAAGCTATCTCTTAGCGGAATTACAAAAAAATGAAAAAAATAAATATATAAGTAAATAAATAAATAAATTCAGATCTGGGAATAAATATGACTTTCGAACGTAGCAGCAACTGCAAAATATTTTTGTTCTCTCGATGACCATTATTTTATAATTGTGTCAAGTGAATATCGATTCCTTCAACCCTCCGTGGACCCCAACTTTTTGTGAATGATCGAAAATCAACTGTTTGTCGATTTTCTCGAATTTAAATTATACCGAAATAAATTTTCGATATATTGCTAAAAAATTCTCTCCGAACATAAAATGGAATGCCTGAGAAGTGTTCCAGAATTTCGTCAGCTCTCGAATGTTTTCAAACAAACAAAAAATCGACAGGACTTTTTGGGGTCGGAGATGTTTTTGAAAATCCAGTTTTCAGACCGGGGATTAAGATTCGCCTTAAATACGTTTGATCCTACATTCGTGACCCAAACAGATGTACAGATCATGTGTATATATCTATGGTTCAGGGCGAAGCCGAATAAGTCAATCAAAAACGTTTTTTCACAAATAATGATTTGACGTTGCAGTTAGGTTAATCTCGTTTATTTTTTCCTAGATGCACAATTTTCGGCAAATGCGTGACGATAAACCATCCTAACAATCTAAATTCTAAGAACTTGATGCAACCTCATTTTTCGAAAAAAATTGACTTATTCGGTGTGCCTACAAACCACAGATATATCTTCATAGCCAACGATTGAGATTGCCAAGTACGTATCGGTAGGGGTAATCATTCAAATTGGAATTGGAGC
Organism: Sussaba pulchella; assembly: GCA_963971145.1. Lineage (NCBI taxonomy): Eukaryota > Metazoa > Arthropoda > Insecta > Hymenoptera > Ichneumonidae > Sussaba > Sussaba pulchella. The sequence continues at coordinate 20,069,352 of OZ020166.1, forward strand.
ATTGGAATTACAACGGTGGCGATGATAGATCTCGCTCGGTCAGCAGCAGCGCAGCGCGAGCGGTAGCAGAATCGAAGTAGGTAAGGCCGGCACATCTGCTCGTGGTCCCCCGAACCCAGCAGCGGCAGTAGTAGCAGCAGCCCCACCAGCACGAGTCCCAGCACCAGCAGCAAGAATCGCCGAGCTTCGAATTCCCAGCCAACAGTCTCGTACACCGCCAGGGCAATTCAGGCACATGACACTCTCTGGCAATTCTCCAGACGCCTCGACACTCGGCCGAAGAATACTTTCGGCAATCTACCCGGAACTCGATCACCACGACCTTCTCTCTCATGCCTCGTGGAATGTTGAAGTCACGAGGTCGAAGGTAAAACATCGACGAACCTCAAAAAAATATACGATTCGAGGGTGAATTGAAAATTCGAGGATTATTGCGGGAAAAATATTTTGCTGTTGCATCTGATAGTCGACCAAAAGACGGGAATAATATTTTTGGGGTTGAAAGTAACATCGCTCCTGGATCGAATTTCGTTCATCCATGCGAAACAAATATACATCGTACTTCTATTAGTTCGGAGTACCGGAAGAAAATGATATTAAAAAATGAAAGAAAAAAAATACAAAAAAAATCGTGATGGAAAAATTTATTTCAGAAATGAAATTTCCAGCGGGTCGTCACTGCTTCTGGATTCAAGGCATCTAATACAAAGAGCGTTTCGCATATTTTGCCATGTCGACGCGCCGCGGTTGCATCACGGGAAAGGAATAAAAAATATACATATATATGAAAAAGACAGAAAGAAAAAAAATGGTAGAAACGAGATGTAAAAAGACAACATAAAACCAGGACCCATTGCGGAGACCCGAGCACGAATTCAAATTTCACGTTGCAGCACCCACGAGTGACTTCCGGTAGAGCGAGATCCATGGTAAAAAGTACGAGTTTTCGTGTGTTATAACGCCTAGTAGATGACGCTCGGGAAAGGGGGGAGGGCATTGTGGAAACAGCAGGCCGGAATCGTGGATTGGTTGTGTGCTAGCTTTCACATCGTCGTCCGACCCGATACTATCTCCTCCACCCGTTTCTCTTTTTCTCGTCAGTACCTCGTAGTTTTCAAAGTATAATATTGTAAAAATATCGCAGCCAGTCCCCGTTGACAAAGTCATGAATAATGTATCCGTTGCGTTTGCGAAAGGGAAAATGTGGAGGACCGAAGAAAGGGCGAGAAACAGGGTATCCATATATGTATATAAATATATATATATATATGTAGTACACATACACTATACATATTATAAATATAGACGTGAAACGTACAGTGTATGTGTACTACGACAAAAGTACGAGATGTATATATAAACCTCGAAAAAGGATGAAGCCTTGGCAAAGGAACGGAAAAGGAAAAGCGACGAGCTGCCACCACCACCAGCAGCTAGAGTCTGTCTGGCTTTGCCAGTCAAGCACTGGTGGGATAGTTGTACGTGTAGCAAAAATTGCCATGGTGTGCATCACACCCTGGCAGCAGCAAAGAGAGCGTGAGAGACGGAAGCTTTTGCCGGGGTTGCACGGATACTGGAGCAGCACGAGCTTCGTCGTCGACGTTCCTTCTCTTTTACTCTTCCTCCCACGCTGCCTTCTCCCTAGCCTAGCCACGTTCTCTGTTCTTCCATCGCTTCGTCATTCGTTTTTTTTTTTATTCCGCTCGGCGACGTTTCCCCGCCACGTCGGGTGGTGCACAGGCGTTGCGAGAAGGGCTGAATAAAAATCGTCACCCACCGAGAGCTACGAAAAAAGGTAACGAAGGAAAACGTGGAAAAAGAAAGAAAAACACATGAAAAAAAAAAAAAAAAAAGAAGAAAAGTCGAGGGGTTCGAAGGGCTCGGAAGCGACGGCTGCGGTAGCCGTGAGAAATTATCGACAACGACGAGTCACTGAACCTTCTCTTCGTTTCGTGCTCAGTGTACGCTCCGAGTTCAATCGACTCTCGAAACCTCTCGAACTCACAAGCCCTTCTCCGAACCCTTATCCGCAGACTTATTTCTACTTTGAATTTGCGCGTGTATGTTTTACGTAAAAAATCCCTATCGAACGAAAAATGAAATTCTGAAACGAATACGAATAAATGATGTGCCGAGGCATGAGAGATGCGAGTAAAAATTCGAATTATCGAAACGGTATGCTGCTGCATCGGTGATTCGTCGCTGCTGCAATCCCGACAAAATCAACCAGCCGGAAGGCAACGCGGGGGATTATTATTTCACGCGCTGTAGCCATCGAGCGGAAAAAAGGAATAAAAAAATAAAAAGATAAAAAAATAGAAAAAAAATAGCACAAAGTGTAACAACTGAGGGGAAAAAATCATGCGATATTGCTGTTACATTTTACAATTCACGTTCGTGCACGCGCTTCGATAATCAGCGAGTAATCGATAGCTTTGTAATAATATCCGTTGTTTCCACGAATTCGTGTCAATCGAATTTTATCGCATTACGGATTGCCACGGGATCCTTTTTCGCAGTACCGCAATAAATGTCCAATGAATTATCGCTATAATTACACGCACCTAATTACATCCAATTATCTCATTAGTAGCTCTATAAGCTCGCGAGCGAATAATAAACGTTGGAAGTCTCGTTTGTGATGTTTTTTTTTTCGTTCTGGTTCCGCTCGTGGTGGGAATAAGGCCAAAGGCGTCCCGAAGGACCATTCGTGTACATGGTAGTTGCGCCGTGAAACTCGCTTTGGGCTTGCGGGCAGTCGGATCATGCAGCCTTTGTGCGTATTCGCAAAGGAGTTGAAAGGTTAGGAAGCGTGTGGATGCAATGGATGCATGTAACATGGGTAATGCGGTTACGACGATGACGCACAAGCTCGTACCGAATGGTGAACCAATGCTTGTCCGGCCGGTTATACAGGTGTTTCCAGCTGCACACCTGTATAGGTTATAAAGTATGCGTTGTATGAAAAACTCCTGTATGGGAAATTTGTACGGTCCTGAAAGATGCACTGTGTAATGCAGAATTTTTGTTTATCGGTGGAGCGGTTCGGGAGATATCGAGGTCAACGTCGTGTTTGTAAATGGAATGCTACATTTTTGTACGAAATTTTTTAAAGAATGTGAAATTTGGATTAAAAAAGTACTGATTTGTATGAATTGTATATTTCATAAAGAACAAATTATTTTTACTTTCATTTTATCTACAAGATTTTTCCAAATATATATACTGTAGAAGTTATACAGGCGTGCAAGTTGCGTGGACAAACCCGTATATTATTTTATCATGGCTGAACTTGTCTTTGCCGGTAGGTCGTCGCGGTAACGAACGATAACTCAACCCCGGCGAACGGTTCTTGATGGTCCTACCCGTTTTCATCGTCGTCGCAGTTGACGTTCTTCTATTTTCTTCTCTTCCTTTCGCTCACTTTGTTCAGTTTGCCTGTGTACATGCTAATTGTGTCCCTGGGCGCTGACGAGACTCGACTCGCAATTTTATTCCGCCATAAGTTCCCCGCTCCCTCGCCCCGCCGAGCTTTGCTACCGCTCGTCGCTCCTACCATCGGCGCTCCTTTGAGACGAAGGACATAAACTCTCGGACGGTGAATATTTGTAAAACTGTGCCGGTGGTATCGCTGGGTATTTATTTTTGCGCACAGAGCTTGTGTCTTGCTGTTCTCGATAGAGTATCGATTGCTTTGACTGGGAATTAATTCGTGGATGGTTAAAAAAGGGACTCGGCGACGATGATTTGTGGTCTCGGAATTTATGAATCATTCTTTATTCGGAAGGAATTAAGGGAATAATTTGATCCGCTGCTGGGACTAGAAACAAACGTCCATCTCGTTGTAAAACAAAGTTCGTACCTTCCCGTGCAAGGAAAATGGAGAAAAAAAAATTACCGGATATGGAAATCAGCTTTTGTCGAGATTCGTGTTACCCGATGAAAACAAGAAAGTCAAAAGTTCGAACAATCCAAAAAAAAAAGAATCAACGAAGAAAGCTCGCTCGTGTAAATCGAAAAGCTGGCTCCGTTTGAGACTCCACTTGGTACACGTAATGAAACTACTTTTTGATTTACTTCCTGTCCCTGGTCTTTCCCATTACGATATTAAAAGCTAAATCTAACTTTTCTACGATTCGGGTATTTCCCATTTCTCTGGTGTTCCCATCTTTCTGGTTCGGATTTGTCATCTTTCTTGCCGGTGAAATACCGTCTTCATTGGAAATTACGAAACGAGATCCGTGGACCAGAAACCAGAAATAACGTCATTGGCTGATTCTGTGACCTTTGCTTTGGGCTAGATATAGTCTCCTTCATTTAGTCGTATATGGACCCTAATTTTCTTTTACATTTGGGTGTATTTTTTCGTCGCCCCAGGGTACTAATAAACTATCCACCGACCTATCTTGCTCTTTCTCTCCTATCTCATGCCCTTCTCGCCCACTCTCACTCTTTCTCTCTCTCTCCCTCTTCCTCCCGCTCTTCTCTAACCGTCCGTTCGCTATTGGCACGGGACCACGTCCTTCCACATCTATATCTCGCAAAGCTCTCGGCTTGGGAATAGTAGTAATGGTATATGCTGGTACATGCGAAGCCGGACGGGGCTGGTCACAATGACCCTCTCACGAGTTACCGAGGCAGCGGGCAACCCTCGTTCCCCAATCGCGTCCAATCCAGGTCGATACATCGAGGATCACATTTGTCACGTGAAACGCCGTAAGTCAGTCGCTAATGGCTGACTCCGCCATCTCTTCTTCTTCTTCTTCTTCTTCGGATTCTTTATTTTCTTCTTTTTATCGTATTACAGCGCAAACAATTTTTCTCAAAAACTCGGTCTCTCCTTCTTCGTCTCACCGTCGGTTACGCAATTTTTTCTTTTATTTCCGGTTCTACGTCGTGCATTGTTTCACGACGTTCGCTGCTTTCTGTGCTTTCCTCGATCGCGATTCAACCTTTCTGGAATTATATACATTATATATATGTAGCTATACGTACTCTTGGCATAATGGAATGGAGACAAAGTGCTGGAATTACACGCCCGTTCAAACGTTCGTGTGTACAGAACCGCGCTCCCGACAGTTTCTGATGAGAAATTATTATTGCACTGAAAACGTAGTCACGAGCTAATAGCTCGAACTGATCTGCTAATATTTTCGAACGATTTACGCGAATACTTTTATACTTTGCCGCAAGAGTTTGCGGTATTACCGCGAGTAAGATTCATTTGTAATTTGGCATAATATCACGACGGTTCTTCGTGACAGAGCCGAGCCGTTCGCGAGTTTATTTATGAGAAAAGCTCCATGAATAATATTACGCTATCGCGTGATAAAGCGTTACACTCGAATTACTTTGGTAAACGTCATCTAACAATTCTCGAATCCAACTTCAATAGGCCGAGAAATGTTTTTTTTTTTTTGGGAATGAAAATAATGGACGAGTCGTTGGAAATTTGAGTTGAATCCGATATCGACTGATTTGTGCTTTTGGGTTTTGTCGATTTTATTTTTTGGTGTTCATCGTTCGACTACTTCGATTAAACATCATCATGTCGTATGAAAGGATAATTCTTCTGAATTATTTTTCATAATTATGAAGGTGTCAAAGCTTAATTGCCGGATGATAATTATTTACATTCGGCGCGAATGGCCCACGGTTACATAGAATAAGGGTTACTTCTCAGCCGCGTGTGACTCAGCCGGGTCCTCGCGTGATGTACACGGAAGCAACGGGAGTATGGCTTATAAAAATTCATGAACATAGCAAACCCGCAAGCGCTTTGCTGAAAACTATATTCTAACGCCGGTACGGAGAGAGAAAGAGAGAGACTGGTAGCGTGCACGCAACGTCCGTGAATCACGAAAATATATGGGTTTTTGGGATACACACCAACCGCGGTATAACGGTTCACGAAACGTTCATGAATTTTCATTGGCCGGCCCTCCGGGCCGTTCGCATTACGGCCAAAAATTCACTGCAACCAGAACTCGAATTTCGACGCAATGCTGCATACCCTTTTGCAACTTTGGATCATACATTATTATTCGAATTTCGCGGCAGCTGAAAGAATTAATAGCCATAAAATGAATTCACGTTTTATTTCGAGACGCTGAATCGAATTTATAAAACTATATAAAAACGACAACAACAACGACGTATAAAAATAAAAATAAGAAGTGATAAAAAATTGATTGAAAAATACTATTAATGATGTTCACTTAAATACTATTGAGAACGTGTAATTTTTTGGTGTTGTCGTGATTATGGGCCATCGAAGTATTCCACGAAGTATTAGAACTCGTGACTTAATTGAAAATTAGTACTGTAAACGCTGACGGCCTCTAAAACCGTAGTTACTCATAATTAATTGCCTATTAATGGCTTCGTGCAGAATTGCCTGTCAAATTATCAGTTAATTATAACACCGTTGCAACTCATCTATATAGAACAGAACGTGTGTATATCTATCGCGTAGGCGTTAAGGTTATGTGATACATATTTCTCTCGTTCTCTCTTGTTCCACCGCAACCGCCCATGGCGCTATGTCACTCGCACTCATGGCGACCCAGTCTATGTATCACCTCACCTTAAATCTTCTGCTTGCATGGGCATGGGGCCAGTTGTCACATTCGTAGTCGTCGTCGTCGAAAGTGTTGACATACGGGCTAGACAACGAAATATGAGATATAAATTTTGATGCACACACACCGAATGCAATATTCGCACTGTTCGTGGATGAAAATACATTATCCATTTTTTTTTTTAACGCGAACGTTTCATTTTTATTTCGTCATCGAAATTTTACGAGAAATGTTTGCACTGACCGTAAGCGTACTAAAAAAATACAATAAAAGGAAAAGAAAAATGTTCCAGTAATCCACTGGCTCGTGAAGCGAACGGCGAATGAGTAACTAACCCGACCAACGCGATTTCGCAGATACACGTATTGGACACAGGCGTGACAATTTTTTTTTATTACTATTTTTATGTCACTCATTCGTACGTACGGGGGTTCGTAGGACTTTGCGACAGGACAACACGACCCGAGTATTTTATTTCAACGGCAGAAACTAGCCCGGGCCCGTCGATGTAGTACTCCACTCGGGATTGTCGTAAAAATCCCATTCGACGATGACGTCACGTCCGACAATCCTTCGGCATAAAAGAACGTGGCAACGCTCGGGGCTTTAACTGTCCCTCGTCCATCTTCCCCTACGAAATCTAACCACCACGGTCTATCTGTTCTCATGCGAATTCATTCTCGGCACGAAGGAGACAAAAGAAAAATGAAAAACATAACATTTTTTTAAAAAACATGTCCTTTATGCTCGAATAATAAACACGTCGCCACGTATCTTGGACGTCACAAAGTGAAGGTGATAAAATGTTCTATTTTTTTTATCAAACGAGATCTCTATTTCCGGATCCTTATCTTTTCCGTTCATCGATTTTTCTGACGTAACAAAACATTTTCTCAAAATACGTTTCGTCGGCATCCAAGAAGAAAATATAATAACGGTCATCTCTCTCAGGGTCGCCCGATGTTCAGTAGATACATTATCAGCGTTCCACTGTGCCGACTCTCGCGGGCTCGAACTTTTTACTCTCACCTCCTCCCCCGCTTTGCTCCGCCCGAAAAGTCTCCTCGCCCGGTGGTGATGAATAATCGGCGAGGCAATCCTCGGTTTTCCGTTGTCACGCTCCGGTATATAACGGTCCGAACGATGCTATACCGTATCTGCTATGTACCAGCACACCGAACCCCATGGTACAACGTTGTATCGTACCGTACGCGCCCTACGTACGAGCAAAGTTCTACGAGTCCTGGAGGACTCGTTGAAACTGCGGTAGAACAGGATTCTCGGGTTATAAGTAGAAGCAGAACAGTGGACACATTCCGATTCTCCGTACACGTCTCCGCGCGCGTGTGTGTACATTTGTGGTACTACAGCTGGAAAGTTGTCGGGCGTGGAGAAGTTTCCGGTGGCTATACAGGAGTGGCTGGACCCCGCGACTAGACGTACGAGGAAACATATTTCATCGTGCCAAGTCCTTGCTCAAAGCTCTCGAGTGCCGGAGAGAGGCGAAGGAGCCTCGAAAGAGGCAATATCACCGACGGTTCTCTGACACATAGATACTTATATGTATATACGTACACGAGGAAGCGACAGACACGGAAGAGATATATATACCGACGGATTCTCGGGCCCCTTCGAGCTTCTCACACCTGTGTACACGATTGATAAGCTCCTCGTTTACGCGTACTCGCTTCTTTTACGTCTCGTTTCGACCAACCATCTATCGTCTTTGCACTTTTTCATGTGGCACACACACGCGTACACTTTCCGCACTCGGTTTTTTTGTCTCCGCCTGGATGCTACATCCACGTCGACGACGTATCACACGACGTCGACACGTACATCTTCATGTACAATATTTATATATATATATGAAATCGTATATGTTGTTGTTATTAATATTTTGAAGTTTCAATTTACCCATAAAAACGAAAAAAATAAATCATAAACGTCCTCGTAGCCAGAAGAGGACTCTCGAGGATTTGCTTAAACGCTGAAACATTTTCCGCGGTGGCACAATCTATGGAACGTCACTTGATATCATTAGTATATAACCTCTATGCCGTCTACATGCAATAATCTAATAATAACATAATAATTTTGATTATTGTTCACAATGATTATTGAATTGATAATTGATGTATAAATTTATCTTTCAATGAAATATGGGATTTTGTTACTTCGAGCGAATGATCGATCACTTTCGTCCAGATACATCTATGGTGCGCACACGAACAGTCGTACAGTCGTACTCTTTTTTGTCCCGAACTAGGACACGAGATCAACGAAAGTTGCAAAACGTACCTCGTACTCTATACGTCGTTGCGCTCAGGAAATAAGATGCGAAAAAAGAAAAAAAATCCCAGATTAGGCCCACTCGGGTGTAAATATTGTGTCGAATTATATAATATATAACTTTGAAAAATCGATATAAGGTAGAGAGCAATAGAGTTATAGTCATACATTAACGTGGTACCGAGAGGAGTCGGTGTATTTCTGTGCGCCGAGATTTATGGAGTAACTGGCAACAGCCCACATTGGAGCACCGAGGCGGATATGAAAAACCAATAGATTATGTATGTAGTTGGTGAGGAACTCCCGAAGAAAAGATGGCTCTATAGACATTAGTTGTGGATGTGCGAGAGAATAAGAAGAGAGAAGTCTGGGGAACACGTTCACGAAGAACGTTGAGGGCCGAGGGAACGAACTTGGAGGAAGGTTGTTGGGAAAGTAGGACACGGAAATGGTGGAGATGCAACGGCAGCAGCACCACCACGACCACCACCAGTCGCATCAGACTCCACTGGCTGTATTACGTACCGCCCCGAGATGCGACCAATGGGCTCTACGGTACTCTACACCCGAGATTCGCTCTTCCGGAGCTGGATAACTAGCGCCGATTGTAAGATCATTGAAGTTAGAATACGCGACGAGATAGAGAGCGGTTTCCATTTCCAGATCCCGCTCGAATTATATGCATCTATATAGAATTTCGTGAAGTGCACTCGTCGCGTTGTAGTACGCGGGGATGCCTCGTCAAGAGGCTGCGCTCTCGAAGAGTATATTAATACGAGAAGGCACAAATATGGAACGGGTTGACCGCAGTGGCCCGGAAAGCTTTGAAATCAAGGTGGGAATATTGACAATCGCAAACTTGAAGTGACAACGGTTTTTTTTGTTGTTGGCACGAATGGCATCCATATCATACTTTCACGAAGCAGGGAGTCGGCTGATATGTTCGAACTATACATAATTTCACAACATTACCACAACATTGAATATTCAGGTTACAATCGGGCTATTTACTTTTCGATATTTCAGCAATGGCCAAAATTTCGCCAAGTTCAGTATATATTAATTCCTACTGGTGGTTCTCAAATTTTTTAAAGAGTCCATCGAATGCCACGAGTCAACTCAGGCATTGATCCGTCCTCGGAGTGGTTGTAAGCCCGACGACGCACCAAACACGACCATTCACCGAGAGACATACAAACGGTTGGGAAAAATGTCGTACCAATCTCGGCAATCGAAGATCACAATCATTCGTGGTTTGTACGTGGATTGAGAGCTTCGGAGGTTATATACCAAACTCGTCCGGTCGACTGTCGTCATTCACTCTCGAGATCGAAGTTGCCCGATTCAGTGAAACTCTGCCAAAGTGTTGGACACCGGACGATAAACGCGTTCCCATCGGTATTGCTCTCCGTATACCGACGAACGATTCTGCTTTTGCTCGAGATCAGTCGAACTCGCTCGCCAAGTCCGCGATGTTTACCGCGAGTTTCGGATTCGATGGTTTAAGACGCTTTAAACCGCTGTGTCACGAGATTCCTAGAGTCGAACAGGAAACACGTGACATTCGACGGAATTGCATAATTTGATTATTTTATTTGTAGATTACTATCAGTAGGGGTTGTGGGAGTAATCTTCGAGGAGCGTGAATTGTGGGAAACAGAAATGAGCCAAAGGAGATAGGAGAATTCAATTAGTTGGTAAACGGACTCAAGAATAACATTACATTTTAATATAATATAGAAAAATTATAATTGGATAAATTAAAAAAATTAAAAAATGTTAATATCGATATATATCTATTTTTTCCCCTTGGATTCACATGAATTTAATTTTTATTCAATTATTATTTTATATCTATATATTGACTCGACATTAACTGCAATAATAATGATGAATGAATCAATTATTATTCGAATTATAATTAAATATGCTATGGTCAATATTGTTTCTCTATCAATAACAGAGAGTCGAAAAGAAGATAGGGCGATTTCCATCAATACTATACGTCCATCACTTATCGCATCTCGAGTGGGAATCAATGAAGACATCGGTGTTTGCGTTAGATATTTGCCAATTCGTTTGCCTAAATCGCAGATTCAACATTGAATCATAACAATATAAAACCGCGTTCTCCACAATAACGTTGGCGGTGTTAGCACAATAGAGTCGTTTCCGGGGACATTACATATGACGAATAAATATTGTTTTATGGGGCAACACCGCTTGAGGCGACCGACAAAAGGAAGGACAAAAAAACGAAAATAAATCGCCGAGGGTTCTGAGAAGGTTTCCTGACAAGCGGCGACGAGTAAGCGCAGAATGGTTTGTGAGCTTTCATCAAAAAGCGAAGAAGCCCCGTCACAGCTCTTCACGCCTACGTTTTTTTCCTTTTCTTTCTTCTTTTTTTATTATTTCATTTGTCTCCGTCCCTTCACCCCTTATTATTCACTTTCACACCATTCTTCCTCCTCGTCCTCTCTTCGTCGTCTCATGTTTATTCATTTCGTATTTTCTCATCGTCTTCAACAAACTCACCGCCGGAGTAGATTCGAAGGTTTTTTTTTTTTCAGAAATTTTTCATCCTTCAGATTTTCCTATACAACTTTTATCTTCAGAGACTTCCAAGTCTTCGGCACTGTGCTGGTTCGATGGAATTTTACCGAGTGTTTTCGCCGCGAGTGATGAGAAAGTGCCGGGACAAATGAAAAAGTCCTTTCTTGAAATCCGCGCAAGGCGGTCGAGCTCTCGAGCAATCGAACTTTTCAACGAACGAATCGTCGTGAATGAATTTTTGCGTTCGAGATGTTCCACACGAAAATGGAATTCCGGGTGAAAATACGTGAGGCACGAGGCTTTATTTTTTTATTCTTTTAATTTCTTTTTGTCTTTAGGGATATCTTCTTAATGATATTTATGAGTTTCTCGTCTGTTCCATAAACCTAGCTGTCTTTTATTTGAGGCGAATTCCGTCGCCTGAAGTAAGGTTAAGTGAGGTTGGTTTTGTGAATGTCATTAACTCCTACAGAATGTTAATGAAAGACGCATCTTTGCATTTCAAATCAGTCAAAACTTATCAGTCAATTTATAAAAATCAAGAATTAAATAATTTTTCATTCAATACCGTCCAATTTGATAAAATCAAATGATAATAATCTACCAAACATCGCATTCGGTAAATATGACAAAAAATTCGTAGACTGTAAAAATGATTCCAAAAGCATTTCTCTGATATAAAAGCTCGTGCGGGTTCCTTTAAAACACGTTGGTACAGTAAGAACAACGCCATAAGCCGCGGATAAGCACGAGTGGGCACTACAGGGTGCATCGTCTGGGGCAGGTGTACGTAGCACGAGGGTGCTGATGCTATCGTTCGAGATTCCTCAGCCACGGGCCAATCTCTCCAACAAAGCCTCACCGGTCCGGACTCTAATCTCAAGCTACGTTCGCGCCTTTTCTTTCCATCTTACGCTTTTTTTTCGTTTTCCTGTCATTTTTTTACTCTAAGTACATCGTCCGTCGGCTTCGTGCCCTCACCACGCTGAAGGCGATCGCTCGCGTCCTCTCGGCCGGCCGAACGCTCGTCTCGTGTACTACTTATTGTCCGCATGCATGAATAGAGATGACATAGAAACGCGGGAGAAGGGGGAGGGTGCGCCTAACGCCGTCTAGACTCCGGCATAGCTTGCGGCTCTTTCGTCGAGCTCGTGTATGAGAGAGGCCTTCGAGAAAACGCCTTGAACGTCGCCCCGGACAGCAGAGCCGAGGGGCAAGAACGCAGGTTGTACAGGGTGTACATAGCGCGGCCGCGAAGCTGCTTTTGAGCCTCGTTTACGTTAGCCCCCGGGTCTGTGACGTCACGGGGTCTCTCAAACCTCACCCTCTCTCATACTTTGCATACCCTCTCACCGGTACCGGAGTGTATGCGTTAGCGCGGTTCAACCTCGCATGAACTTTGACGAGAATCTCTTGGATAAATCTATGTGACACGTCGAGAAAACGGTCGTTGGCATGAGCTTTTTTTTTCTCGATGAGGGCGGAGTTTGAAAAATGTTTGCGAATGAGTAAGGTACGGAGGGTCGGTGCTATTGAAATGGTGATTTCGAGCGGATGCGATGGTCTGGAGATTTTTTATTTATTCATTAATTTTTCGTGTACGCAAATGATATATTATATGTTGTACTGTATAGTACGTAATTATTATTTTATGAATATAATTATAATTCTATTAATATGCGTACTCTATAGTATCATATTTATAAATATATTATACCGAGGGCTGAAGAACTCCGGTCGATGGCCCTTCAACAGAATATAGATATATGAAAAAAGAAAACAATATTGCCGGTAATATCAGGAAGGAAAAAATATGTAGTATATCGTGAATAAATTCGCGTTATATTATATTCCATAAGGTTCCGTATTCGTTCAGTCTGTGACATATTTTAGTCATCGTCGAGTCAAAAGAAGCGCTTCAAAATCACCGAACGAAACGGCACTCGTTGCTCGAATAATCAGCCGAAACTGAAAGTGTTCTTTGAATGTTTGTCGTAAACGAATATATGCATATTGGGAACGAGTTTCGCTCTGTTTCTTTCTCTTTTTCTTTTCAACCATCGAGAATGAAGGTTACAAAGTGAAGTGCATGCATGGGTATTCGGAGAAAGAGCGAATGATGGACCGAATAAGAGAAATGGCGTGTCGATAAAAGGCTTATATTCCACAGAGAGAGGACATAAATTTTCGTTTGGCCACACGATGCGGGTTCGATGCACCACGTGCGCGTATGTGCGTGCGTGGTTGCATGTGTGTGTGTGCTGTTAACCGTATTTCCCTCACCGATTTCTGCTCTCGGTGAGTGATAAATTTCTAGTTTCTACGTGTCTACGTGTTCGCGATTTCCGCGAAAGCTGCTACGAGTGTTTTTTATTCGCCTCTTTTGTCCGCTGCGCATACACCCCACTTTCGGGCGTTTATTCGTGAGATCAATATTCCTTTTGGAAGTATCAATTTCATATGTACTTGATTTTATTTTGAGTCATCACATACGTTACGCAATTTTTTTATTCATTACAAAACTAATATCAGCATTATTTGTTCAATTACTATGTTCAGGTTTGAATAAAAAATAGTTGGAATAGGTTTATACAAAATAAAAAATCGGCTGATTGAAAAGATCGTAGTAAATGTTATATCAAAATTCAGCATAAAGTATTGAGACTGTATTTTCGCGATTATAACGTCTTTTGTATCCTAAATTCGTTCGTGAAAGATTGAATACCTTCATTGAACGTCAGAGCATCTCTCGACTGTATTATATAACGGATTGAAACGTCGCGGGTCGCGTCATGTGCATACGGGATTAGAATTTGTCTGTATTAATACCGTTGAAGTGTCACCAACAAGATGTCCGGACGTTGGGAGATGTCAGGTGTCGGTTAATATCGTAGCAACGTCGGCCAGACTTTGCACCTCAGCCACCTCAACTGACACGTCGAGAATAGCTAAACGCGTATTCCGAAATTCACTCACGATGCGGTTCTCTTCGGCCGCATACACGCGAGAGGCTCGGGAATTACGAGATTCTTGTCAGAACGACGCGAATCTGACATTTTGCCCAACGCTTAGATCAAACGTTCTCGTTGTTCGATAAATTACACGACGAAGGTGGAAAACCATCGCTCGAACCGAAATTATAATTAACATAAACCCTTTGGCATTATTATAAATCGGACCACGGGAGAGATTGAGCGAACGATTATTCTTGGTTTATATTGTTTTGCTTTTGAATACGGATTGAAAATCCACATACTGGAAGGACAAATTATTTCATCCTGACACGAAAAAAAATGTCCCATTTACATGCCATTGTTATTCCATTCGCGTTCAACGATATTTTTTCTTTTTCTCTCTCATTTGTGAAAACTGGTATTTTTTGTTCTGTACTGAAAAGTTATTCGCGTTTCCTCTCAGCAACAGTGGATTGCATAAATAATGTAATTTTTAATAATTTTGTTCGGTTTTCTCTTATTCCTCGCAGCATACGATTCGTGGTTATGAAATATTATTCTGATGGTGATTATGAAAGTATTCATTATATTTTAAACTAATGCCGCGTCGTCTGCACACTTTTTTCCGGGAATATCGTCAGTACTCCCATTTACATTTATGTACGGCCAGTCAATATTTTTTTTTCAAATGAAAAAGACAACCGAAAAATCTGACATAGTTCTGGAATATTTTGTAGGAATCCTTTTTCTACTCCAATAGTTTTTTTCTGAATACGTTAAAAATTCATTCTGCTTTGATGATCAAATTTAAACAGAATCGACAAAAATCGAATTTTCAGATCTTTCGAAAGAGTGTCGTTTTACGGCCGGAGGTTGAACATTTTTCATACCCGTTCGAGGATGTTTCAACCAGGGATGTGCACTCACAGAGAAAAACGATTATTGTCACATGATAATCAATCACAATTACTTCTTCGAAAAGGTATTTTAAATACATTGTCGTTGAATAAGTGAGTACCCGTCCTTGATCTCGACGAATGTATATTACGAGATTCATGAAATATATAAACTCAACGCAGTCCTCAGGTGCTTCCGAAACGTCGGTCGTTGCTGTCCGTGTAATCGGAGATATTCCCGTGATTTGTAACTACGTTTGTCGCCCAAGATGAGCTCGAGAAACGTCTTCGGGGCGAGAGGCGTCAAGATCCTTTCGCTGTTTGAATGGTTTTCAAAGGGTCTCCCGAACAATCTCTCCGTCTTCGGAGACACGTACGATCCCCCCGCCTCGACGACCCTATCCACTCTGGTGATAATAATTGTGCGAGCAGTGTCAGTGGTTTCTGTTGGTGAATACGAAGAGGGAATGTCTCCTCGTTGCCATTACTCGTCGGTTGGCGGGCGAACGGCCTCGGGCAACTCACGCGGTTAGACAAACCTCAATCGCTCGAAACTCGGGCATAACTCTCATCCCTTCCACGACACGGCTGTCTCGAAATTTCACGCTGTACCTTGTCTCTCGCGATATAGAAACCCCTGCGACGAAATGATAACATTTATCAATCACGTTCAAGCGAAACGTTCACTGAACGTTGACACCTATCTCGCCTGTAGTCTCGTCGTGACGGTAAGCTTGTCGTTCCCGGACGATACGCTCTTCCATCTGTCTTTGTTACACGTCGTTGGAAAACTCGTGGAAAAATCAGGAATTCACACAGCGTCATCGTTCTAATTCGATTTACTATCCCGTAAAATAATTTTTCGAAGGGTTTCGGTGCAATTGACGTCATTCAGATTCGTTCGACACTATTTAATCACTTTGTTTTTTAACGTAACAAACCTATCGTCGAATGCTTGTGGAACGTTGTACCTTGAGCGATATAAAATAATTGCATACGTTACTTTTCCATGAGGACGTGGATAATATTGTTAATATTATTCGACACATATATATTTGCACGGTTAATTCAATGGTGGGTGAATTAATTTGACAAATTTGCTTTCGACAATTTCCGACTCTTACCAGTATCGAAATCCGCAATGATATTTTTCGTATCCATGGACACGGCACCGTGGCAAAACGGTAAAAACGTAATCGAGTGAAACTCGGTACAGTTCACAGGAATTTTTATCACTGCCACAGTGCTTCACGATATTGCTTTTTCGTTTCCCTCTGTATTTTATTCATGTGTATTCCCCGTTAAACTCGTTCTCATCGTGGTTGGAGTACGTACACAGACGTGAATATAACACGACGTATTCACGTGTGACGTATATTAATCTCGCGAAGTGGACCCCCCAACGATTTTCCCATACGTTTCCACAAGATTTATTCATCTCCGGCACGAGTGGAGAGTCGAGATAGCCGTCTTGACAACTCGGTTGATGGGCTGTACGGATATAAACGGATGACAAGAACATTCATATCTGACATCACCTACGACTTTTTACTCGAAACGTGTTTATTTATTCATTTAGGTTATTTATTATAATAATCATTATTATTATCATCATCGTTATTATTATTATTATTTTTCAGTCGTTGAAAGAATTATTGTAGGAGGACTTTTGACTGTCACAAGAAAACGCATTTGCTATGACATAATATAATTTCTAAAGGAGACAGCTGGTGAAGAAGAGTGTCGTCGTGCCTATACCAACCGTCGTTCGTGCAAAAACGGACATATATCATTCATACTTTCGCACCCATACCGTGTTATCAAAAGCACTTTAAATCCCCGTGGCCATCGTCGCACCGTTTTTTTGTTTTTCTTTTCGTCCGTTTCTCCAACCACCCTTCGTGGCGCGTTTCTTCCTTCCGCCTCTCCGCTACTGGCTCCCGGGCAAGCCCTTGTCACATACACACGTTTCCGCCGTGGCTCTTATCCCTCTCCGTCTCTCTTTCTCTGTCTCTCTCTTCTCTATCTCTCCTTCCGCGGCCTGTCCACAGCCTTACTCAGCGGCGATCTCGCCATTTGCAAAAGCTCCTCGCACTTTTCACCGGTAACGGCGGATAAGAGACGAAGGGAGAAGAAATTCTCATTTCGCGGAATGCCATTAGGGCCTGGTTACGCCCGGGGTACTACGTGAGAGAATTTTGCAATGAAAGCAATGCACATGAGCTATGGAGTACATATGCATATTGTCATACACATGTACGCTGCTGAGTGTGTTCCTACAGCTACGTTTAAAAAAAATATTTTTTTTTTCGTCGTTTTTGTGGAATTTCAGAAATTTAAACGTTCCGGAGGAGGATAAAGAATTTATCTCCATGTATTAAAGAAGGGAAGAGAAATTAATGCGCGAGAACTTTTCCATTGATTCATCGTTAAAGTCGATAAGGTTGATGGAGGTTCTTTCGAGAACCCAACTATATACATTTCACGTAAATTATATTTTAAGCCTCGAACTTACACGTGGCATTAGCCACATTTATGGGTGTGTGGGGCTGAGGGGGGAGATGAGCGGAGCTACGGGGTAGTACGTACTGTGGACGCTGTTTTATGAGGCGAACGAGCCAAGGGATTTCGATGATAAAGCTCGAGTTTGGCGTACGTGATCGGGCTGTTCGTGGGTTCGATGCTCCCCCCATAACTATGCCGATGTTGCTGGCGGTACTGCTGCCGTTGCTGGTGGTGCTGATGCTGCTGCTGTACGCCACCGATACGATTCACATATACGCAGGATTATCTCAAGGCATGGGTTCTACATATCGAGCTTGCGCTTCTGATATTATCGATCGTCATTCGGCTCATCGTGAGGGCCCGAGCCTCCGCGCTCAACGTCTTCGTGAACATCCCTCGGCCCGTACCCACAGCTGACGTCATAATGGGCTACGGTGGGTACACACGATGGCTGGACCGCCTCTATAAACCCACCCATACGCACGGAATTATGCCTCACCTCCACACACACGCAAACGCATGCACACCTGTGCCGCTCATTCAGTTGTCAATAATTTTGATGCGCACATTGATCTTCGATTGGATGAGCGAGCATAACGTCTGTAACGCCTGTCAAGGCGAGTCACGTTACGGGAACTTGGACACGATTGCAAGATCCGTGATTTTCAGATCTGTGATCCCTTAAGTCTAAAGAAATTAGAAGTTCGAATAATTTGAAAAAAATAAATACGTAAATGAATATATAAATAAATTTGTAAATAACTATATAAATTAATTGATAAAACTTTTATATTTTTTTTCAAGTTCCTCAAGATTGCACAATTTCGTTGTTGATATTCGACCTCAGAGGTCATATTTTGCCAAACAAAAAACATCCACGAAAATTGTACTCGAAGCAGATCAGACGAGACAGCAATCTCGAAAGCCAGTCAAACAGAATGTACGAACAAAGCGAGATTTTCTCTTGAATCCGTTATTTCGCGTATCTTCTTAAGTTTCCATTTTGCCCTCCGTATTCTCCCTCCTCCGGTCTATTATCCCCCATCCTGTTCCGATGCACTCACAAACTGTTAGCCCGTGTAACCGGATATTAGCTGGGGATACACCCCAGGATATAGTTTGTATCGCGTGGGACCCGGAAGAGCATGAACCGCTGTGGGAGACAGTCACGTCCGACAAGTTGCACCGTGGGTACTTCGACGGAGTCATGTACAGTTCTATCTGGTTCATTCGCTCTGGCTCGTGCTCGTGGCCGAACGTTGTTCTTCCCCTCGGCAAAGCAACCTTGGAGATTTACACAAGAAAATAGTAATACGTGTCATACGATTTCGTGTGTCAAACGGACACGTACAGCAACAATGGTGCGCATCGCACGTTTTGGCTATAAGTTTGTACTTCGAGTATTTATTTAGGATCATGGAGCGTTGCGGAGGGTGGAAATAAATCGATGAAACAACGTCTTTGACGAATGAGGAACGAGTGATGAGCTTTATCAATACAAACTGATAGGTAACACGTATATAAAAAAACTTGCGTCTGAAAAATCTGGTACAGACAATCTGGTTAAAAAAGATTGGTTAGGGAGAACTTCTGTCAAAGTCGACTCTTCTCATCTACAACCTGTGTTCAAAACAAATCTTGCACAAAACGTTATGTAGCTGAAGGTTCTTTGAGTTTAGGTTTGAACTTAGGTTCTTTAGGATTATTCTTTCCATATACTATTGATGTGTTTTGGTTGTTTTTCTAGAAATTGTGTTTCCCAGGTTGGCGGCTTTATTGTTGATAACTTGTTTTGGGAAGAGATTGCTTGGGATAAAAATGTTTTTGTCGGGATTTCTTGGAGGAAGTTTTGACGTATTTTTGGGGAAGTTATTTAGACATGGTAGGAAAAGATATTTGATGGAACGTAGTGACCATCGTTTTTCGTCCAACTCGCGTTGAGTCTTCACTTTTCGACCCTCTCATTCTTACTGGTTCTTTCCCTTTTTTTTGGCACGTCGGGTGCATGATCGGCGAAGAACGCACACTCATAGCTGCGGCCCTAGGGCCGTGATCCCACATTTATAAATATATATGTGCACGTGCGCGCGTGAAGAAGGAACTCATCGATCTCCCTCTGAGATTCCAGCAGTGCAAACAACACCATGAAACAAGATGGACTCTGCGTTTGTGCCGTCACGTGTGTGCTTACACAAAAGCAATGAACTATCGTAAACGAGCGTCTCCGGGGCTGCAACTTTTCTCATTCTATCTCACTTCACCCGCTCCGAAGGTCGTCAGTTCTTTCTGGATCCATCGTCAACGAAGTGACGTTAGGGTCACGAGCAATTTGTCATCCTTCGGAGACGTTTCCGAGAAAATCCACGTAATACCACCATAATATCATCCCTATCTCGGGGGCAGCTTCTTTCCATCCCTCGGGTTTTTTTACCCTTTGCAGTTTCTCCCCCAACCCTCTCTCGTCGTCCTCGTTAACCGCACCCACGACGTCTACGATCCTGGGCAGAGCGGCCACTTGGAAGACCGGTGAGTCATCGTCCCATCGCAAACCACTCATCGGTCATTCAAGACGTTTGATGCATCTAACATGAGACGTTTATGGGTATCGATCGGTAATTGCTCCCATTATTTAAGGATAACGTAGATCTTGTGGCGTACAAGGTTCACCGCCTATTCCAGTTTTATTCGACTGCTCAACGCTTGTTTGGTTTCCGAATGCTTACGAGAGGGCTACGGAAAAGGTAAGAAGCCCAAATAAACCAATAACCAGAATCAAGCAAGATACATTCACAAATGTACAGTCTTAAGATTCGCTATGTTTCTAAAATTACAGTTCCCCGTAAGAATTCCAGCATTTTATGGATATCGGAATGGTAACGAAGAAATGGACATTGAAGGCGAGCTCTGCCAAGGGTTTCCACGGAATAGTCGGATACAAGCAAAGTACTTTGCAACGCGTGTACGTGTACACGTATGTGCATGTATACATATGCTATATCGGTATTTCTATCAATGTTAGCAGAGACGGGTCGTGAAATTTCCAGTATTACGGTTGAAGCGGTACACGTATACCATATGTTCACGTATATTCATATGGATGCACTCATACGTAGAATGACAACATGTAGGAGTGGCATTCGGACAAATGTTCGCAGCGGGATCTCGTCTCCGCGTAACCGTCGTTGTATCTTCTTGGTGCTGAGTACACTGCGGGGGTTGCGGATTCTGCACAGCATCCGTGAAACCACCGTTCTTCCATCTACACGTCACCGCTTGTGCTTCTCGTTTATATCCCTTGGCGAAGCTTCACCGCCTGTGTCGTCGTCTGTTTTCGAGAGATCGCGAGGGCTTAGCAGTTTACAACGACGAACCGTGGAATTTTCCGAACGCAACGGCCGATATAGCAACGCTAAATAATGTGGTCATGGTCGACATCCGAATTCGACCAATAACTCGCGTCGGTGGTTGGAGAGCGTTTGGGTCGCATTGATTCAACTGGGAGGATAATTCTGTAGAACGTATGGCACAGCGGGTTTAACTAAAGAAGGTTGCTGTACTAATTTTCATAATCACACGTACTAATAATTTTCCGTTTCGTCATATGTTTTGGATAATACTTCCGTTATGAAGTTTTTTATATTAATTTTACGACATGTACTAAGAAAAAGGAACTACATATAATATTATAAAGGTGAAGCCGATCTTTTTGTAATCCCTATTCGATAAAATCGAAAAATAAATATATACTAAATATTACAATGCCTACAGTACGATGCAAAGGATCCCGTGGCACAATGATACACTTCACAAAAGGAAAACCTTTACAATATCGTTTTATTGTAGATCCTGCGACAAATCTCGGGTGGCACGAAATTTTGCCCACAGAATTCTCATTCCAATTAAATTGTTCGTAGAAGCCAGCGAATTGTAAACGCTCATTCGAAAGCTCTCGAACGTGACTGCACAATGAGTGACATGTCGAGATCCATTCGCAGCAGCATTGTGGCGTCGTACGTGCGTAATCGATCAATTGGAGAATCGAACGATCATTAAAATCGGCTTTGCCTTTGCTCCTGTCGGCAATTCGAATTAGAGCGACTGCGAAATAATGTTCATCGCACCGAGAACCGAAGAGGGACCCATGAAAGCGTTGAGCCCCCATTTGGAAATTACCCACACACACACATACACCCTGTGTCAATTTGCCATCAATTCTGACCAGTATGCCGTCACGCCTGGATTTTTGCTCTGAAAAAAAAAATATTCATGTGCAAATATACGGACTTACGTCAACACGTGAAAACTGCTGTAGGAGGAATTCACGTCTGTTTATGAGTGAAAGGGATGAAGCGGGGTGGCAGTGCGATGAAAGTTTGTATCGTAAAAATGGCGAGTTATAACGTGCGACGATATTGGTACGACGGATTCTGGTAACGGTTGAATGTGAGAGCGTGGGTGGTTTATAACAGTGGCGCCAGAATGCCAGAAAGCTTGCCGGCGTGTCCGGGTTTTCGCAGCCGACGCCCCGACTTATATAAAAAGGCTGTATCATATCGCCATTATGGAGAGAGAGAGAGAGAGAGAGGGTAAGAGAAAGAGAGAGAGAGAGAGAGGTGTATGCCTGCAATGCAGACTCCGAATGCGGCGAGAAGAATAGTCACGTGTCGAACGGTCTGTACACACTCGTTACTCTTTACCCGAGGAAAGAACGTACCTTTATGCCGTATTTTTATAAATGTTATATCATACGTAGTAGCTATAACCAACAATCCACGTAGTGTATTACCCCGACGTTCTGAATGTGGAGCATTATCCGCAGCCGTACCAGCGGCTACACCTCGTGCCAGGTTAAAAATCCGGTCTGAAGCAAAAAATCGCGGAGAAATTTTTTTTTCAAAGGCCATACAATCTCAGAGCCATGTAGGGCGCTGCGGCAATATATTTGTTACGTAACGGGGCGTATTGAGACGGCTGCGATTCTGTATGGGGATGATATTTGAAAATATGTATACGGAATCGACTGATTGAAATTAATGGCGATGGGCAATGCAAGTTGGAAGAAACGTATGAATCGACTTATTCCATAGAAATGTCAGTTGCGTTTTTTTCTCGTTCCGAATAAAAATTTAATTGATCAAAACAGCGTTAAGGGATTTTTTCCCCTCAACGGGCTGCAATTGGTGGAGCGTAAATGGTCGTATCGTAAACTTCGAAGGGTCAAAATTACTGCGTGACCCGTCAGGATCATATAAAGAGCCCGAATGAGCTTCGCGTACTCGTGACTACGAGACTAACTTTATATGACTGTACCGTGTAGATTGACCCACCTCTATATATAGCCGACACTCGATTCTTTCACGTTCCCATGAGCTCCGCCAAGTGCAAAACACTCGAGTGGCCATTCGACAGCCGTTTCCCCGTCGGTGATTTTTATTTATACGATCCATAGACGTTTTT
This sequence comes from Sussaba pulchella, assembly GCA_963971145.1. Taxonomy (NCBI): domain Eukaryota; kingdom Metazoa; phylum Arthropoda; class Insecta; order Hymenoptera; family Ichneumonidae; genus Sussaba; species Sussaba pulchella. The sequence goes on from OZ020166.1 coordinate 20,092,590, forward strand.
TTTTAAATAATAGTTCCCGGACTGCTCTGTACTAACATATACAGCGGTATTACTATACAGCTTTAAATAAACTTTCGTTACGACAACCTGCGGGTCCCAATAGGATCCTATGACATCATAAAAAGAGGATTCTCCCGAACGACGCTATGCTTGCGAATCGACATTCCGTTAGTCTGCGTATTTTAAGAGGTGATGCGGACATTTTATCGACGATGCTGCATTCCTGACGTATTTTTTTGTACGTCTTCGGTCTTCAGTGAGACTTCGTTGACAATAGGCACGAAATATTATATAATAAAAATGAGCTCTCCAATTACGTTAATGCGTCCAGTGGTGGCAATGGGTTGGACGAGGTTGAAAAAAAATGTATTACCGTTCGATTCTTCATACAAAACGAATGATAATTCAACGCCTCTCGATGCTGAAGAGAAATCAACGGACCCAAGCGTTGGAGCTTCGTAAGAAAGTGAAAAGAGAAAAAAAACCGTGATAAAATCGACGAACCGTAGGAAAAGCGTTAATGCATCATTCAGCCCGACTTGCCCGCTACACGGCCGCTGGTATCGTATTAACGTCGAGTTAAGCTTAGCCCCGTGCCGTTTCGTTCTCTTATCACGGAGTTGGCTTCACTTTTTCTCTTTCTTTCCGCACCCAATACAGTTTCAATGCACCAAGGTCTCTTCTCTTTTCCCCGTCGACCGGAATCGCTTGAAAGCGAATTAATGTTGTTCTTACTGCGCGAATAAATTCATTAAGAGGACTTTCTATGCCGTTTCTGTCCTTTTCTCCCCCGTACCGTTTGGACCGGTCTTGGACGAAAGATTATTCAATTATCGGAATAACGCCCCCGCGAGGTAAATGGTTCCCGAGCAATTGGTGAACAAGGAAGGGGTTCTTTCGTCGCTGCCGTTCCTGCTTGGCCGTAGTGTCCCGATTTGATTAAAATTCGTAACGCTTCAAATTGGACTTTTTCGACGAGCGCGGGTGTGCTCCCTCACAAACTCATCACCGATGTACGCCCGAAGGGCAAACCTTTGTTTTTTTTTCACCGGGTCTTCGTTGATCAGGAAAATTATGTTTGTTCGTCATTTGTTTCGATGAAGAACGAATGGTTGCCAAGTGGGACACGACCCTCGTTGCCATACACTTGGTAGTGAAAACAAAATGAAAATTCTCGCGGACGTAGTGTTTTTGGACTGAAATGCGTCGTAACTAGCTCGGCAGAGATATTCGTCACCCGTATACGTAATACGGAAAAGTTAGTAATACTAAAACACGAAACAGGAAATCTTAAAAAGAGTTGAAAACCAAGGACGTTGCCATGAACGTGTGATACGGAAATCCTTTGGAATTGAGTCTACGTGGGGTAGGAGGGATTCGGAGCGAGTGAACGGCGTAAGGGGAAGAAAAAAGAACAATTTCTGAAGGCGTCGCGCCAACACGAAGAACAGGCAAACAACCGATCGCCACCCCTATCTTTACAACGCACGACTTGCTTACCGTCAGCCGCGATAATCTTCGTTGGTTGACGTAACTTCTCGAACGACCGATCCCCCGTGGATACTACAAACTCCCCACGTTCTTGACTTCTCCGTCCGAGCCCCTTTTCCTCCCGCTCGACCCTTCGTTCCCTCTACGAATCCTCATCAACATGGTTCGCCTTAATGCTCCTGCTTCAAATTTTCCTCCCGGATGAAACTTTGCCATCATGACTTTGTGGTTTGCGAGATACATTGGCTCATGCATTACTTCTTCTCGGACGTTCTTACGTGTATTATACATACACCAAAATATATGATTCGTATTTATAAGCACATATGACACGGGTTTACTGAAATTAGAGAATATTGCAGTGCTTCAACTAGATATTTTTGTGTGTAGGATCGGTACAAGGCTGTGCCTTTATCCTTGCAATTTCCTTCAGGATATTATGGGAAATAATTGAAAAGATATAACAATGAGGAAGACGAATGTCTAGTACGGTGATTTTTTTTTATCGATATTAATTTTTTTTAGTTGCACAAAATCGTTTGCACGTATATAAAGTATATGAGATACCAGTTATATTATACATTAACGGGGAAAAGATCGACATAGGAGTAGCAGGTATACTGGACGTATCTCTCCTCTATGTGGATAGTAACGAGTACATGGGGAAAGAGTTTGTACATGGTAGGTGAGACGTATGGTACATCATATAGCGTACGAGGGTATGTATAAGCTCGTGGTGGAGCCGTCGTCAGGTTGGGTCCTATGTGCGGTTCCCAAGGATAGTTTGGTGGGCGGCCGTGGTGGCGTTTCGGGCAAGGTCAGCTCTACTTGACTAATCGATGGTGGCGTTCGGCAATTTTATGGTCCGACGGAGCGAATTACGCCGCGAAATTGGCGATCTCTCTCCCGCTCCTCACCCTTTACATCCCTCGTCATCACAAGCCTCGCGTTCTCAAATTCTTCTTATCCGTGGCGTGCGTGAGCGTGGAAGTAATTGATCAAGAAGAAATGTTCCATAGGGGTGGGTAGGGTAGCTGGGTGATCGGGAAAAAATAAGCAATCGACGAATAGCCTCCACCTTCGGTGACTTGGATTTACCGCACGAGAATTTCCGTCAACGAGCAGCTGCGTGAGTCTTTTACTCTGAAAATCGCCTTTCATTTTGCTCAGAGACGCTTCATTTTCTCATTCTATCGGTTATGGCGGTGGTGATGGTTCAGTAAAAATATCGGTTTAACTATCTAATACTAATGGCAAGTAACGGGTTCGCTGGTTCGTCGTGGTATATCGGAGACTGTTAAAGTCACTTTTATCGTTGGAGATTTTTTAATGCTTGACTTGCTTGAAATGTATCTACCGTATTGAACATCATAACGACCCTTGAGATTCAGCCTGCAGCTACGGTAAAATGAATACCGTCGATTCTTTGACGATTAAATACTCACTTCCCGGAGTACTCACCCAGCCATCTCCATTCGACTGAATACCGCGAATAAATTTTCTGAATCTTACGAGGTAGCGAGTGAATCGTATTATTGAGTAATTAATTTATTCGAATGTTGAAATACGACTTTGTGGAAACTTGTCGTATTTCATTGTTTGAAATCGTTATCCTAGGTTTTTCTCCGGTAGAAGACCAGAAGACTTTAGCGGAAACGACACGCGAGGGAGAAGGAGGAAATGGGCAATCGGCGAAAAGCTCGTTCCGATGAAAGGAGTTAGGGTGGCGGTGGTGCGGACCGCGTCTTCTCGGGGTTCGGGACCTGCCGCGGAGTAAGCCGTGTGGATGAAAGGGGGTGGAAAGACAACGAGAGAGAAGATGTAGCGTGCTCGGTGTTGGTGCGGGCCAAAGTCCGGGTGAGTCTGGGAGACTCGACGTATATAACCACGGAGCTTGCAGCGACCTCGAGAGCCCCCGAGAGAAGTTGAGAAAGAGCGAGCTGAGTGAGAGAATATCGCCGCAGCCCGATTTACCCGAGTCTGGGCTCACGCGGATCGATGAGCAGAGACTACGGAGACGATAAAAAAGAGTAAGATCAAGCTGCTGGAGTGGGCAGCAGTCCGGAGCGATGAAGGAAGCCCGAACGAGAAAGAATGGAGTAAGAAAACGATGGCAAAGGGCTGAACAGCGTGAAACACTGGAAGAGGGGCGACGAAACAATGGCGACCGAAATTCGCTTTCGAGGCTTTTCACATTCCAAGAAGAAACTTCATTCGGTGGAGCCCCGTATGGGTCACTGATTAGAGAACGAAAAATAGGATCTCTCACTGCGGTGATCCAACCGTCGTTCTCTTTTCAGCGTTATCGACAATGACGCACCGGGAACTATATGGCATCGCCAGCACTTTCCATACATTCTCACGAGCTTTCCAATAATTATAATACTACTCATGCACATCGTCCTACCATGACACATGCCTCTGCAGCTTAGTGCGTTTAATACAGGCGTAAGTGCACACATATACATCTATATAATACAGATAGGTACCGTTGCACGGCACGCGTGTAATTTACTCTATATTTCACTGGTACAAGTTAGCGCAACTTGTTCGCAAATTTTCCACGCGAGTTCAACTTGGTCGTGAACCATTTTCAAACGAGTACCTGGAATCGTATTTATTTATATTTCATATATTAATCGCGCGTTTATTTATTGGAAGTAAATATATTTGAAACGGTGTTGATACACTCTTTCTCATGACGTGGTGAGCTTTTATTCGATATTCAATTAAATTTTGGCATTCAATAGCTCATTGATATCGTACTAACTTCAATATATCTTGATTTACCGCGATTACTCGAATCGTAACTATGCGTTATTGCGAGGCGCCGTAATTAACAAATGCGTCAATAAAACGTTATTCACGTTTCAGTCGGTTTGATTATCATATTTTTCTGCGGTCTAATGGGTCGAGATTAATTGCGGGCGTTCCGAAAGAACGAAGCGGCGAAGGGGCTAGGGAGGTTGGATCGAAGGTGAAGTTTTTACAGACGAAAGAGAGAGACGGTTCGTTCGAGTGTTAAAGCCCCGTCGAGAAAATAATCTCTGTAATGAATTACAGTAATCCCAGAGCGAATATCTTGGTTGCGGAGGGCTCAACGAGGATCGATCCTCGCCGTGACTCTCGGATACACGTTATTCGACTACCTGCACTATTATCATTCCAAATCAGAATAAAAACGCGATGTGGGAATACATCTTCATTACCCCATCACGTCTGTACATTTATCCATCACGATTATGTCGTACTCAGTGGAACATTATTTTCTTTATTTTCCGTGAGAATGGATCTTACAAGATTTCAAATAGCATATCCCTAATGATGAAACGAACGGCACTGGGCGAAGTATCCGGAAGATTTACAGCTGCTGTATGAAAAATTCGAGCGTTAAACCTGGAAAATGCAAAGCTATGTAAAATCCGCTGATGTTGGTCGTTTGTCTTACGTCGAATGAAGAGGGAGTGTTCAAAGGACTATTTGAGACGCGAGAAGCGACTACGGCCATCCAACATCTGGCGTGAATAAAATTGAGGATAATCCGTTGAATCCAAGAACTATTTGCCAAGCATGAAGTAGGGTATGGGATATACCTGGAGCAATAAGTTTTAACCATTAACCACTGTGTGGTTTTCGAGATGTTGGTGAAAACTTGTCAATACTCTAGCCACCGAAGGTTCATCGAGAAGCCTATCACTGTGGGTTTGGCTTTAACAGCTAGGAAATGGAGATAAAATTCTGCTTCTCCGGTGGACCAACGAGATTCCAAACTCGATTGTAACTCCAATCACGTATCGGGAGTATCCGCCTTTGGAACAACTTTTGTTAGACTCGATCGGAACTTCACGCCCTGTAATTTCAATACAATGCCGTAGCCACGTTTTCTCTTATGGCTTACTTTCGTGTCCATTATCGCACATTCTACGTCCACGTAAGTAATAACGGTAGCCCGTTGAATGTAAAAATTGTCGTGATGAAACAATTCAGCAATTACACTTGAAAAAACGCACATTTTATTCTATGAGACCAATAACGTTTTTGTGAATCGATTTTTAATACTCATTCTATTATAACACGGACCAAATCCATGCAAGGATCATTTTTGACAAATGCAGAAACTAAAATTAGTGGCGATCCTTACGAAGGTTTTCCGTAGCATAGGTGAAGTTAGCGTAAATCATAAACGAAGGCGTTCGAATCGTACCGATACGTCGAGCAGTACTTAAAAATAATCCCACACAAAAATATTGCTTTTGATACAAGAAAAAAATTGAAATAGGCTACCAGACCGTTGCGTTTAAGGTTGGCGTACGCGGAATCGTGAAATGCATGTACGACTGCGTCTCGTTTAAAATTCATGGAGCAACCCCTGGTACGTCAAAAAAAGAAACAAAAAAAACACTCACGAAAAAACGTTGCATAAGCTTGAATTCAACCGGCGGCGTTGTACACGCTTCAACTGCCCACAGATGGACAAACTTTGTTTTTGACGTATGCACCGAGCTTCCGCATAACCCTCATAGTTGGTTTCTATTTTCCCGGTTGATGTAATTAATCCCGTTGCAATCGAGGGCGGAATATTCATACATTCTACGCTCGGTAACGTAAAACCTTTTCAAAGCCCTCTCTCACTTTCAACGCGATTACTCGAGATTTACCTCTGCGAGCCAAGATTTTCAATTTTCATTCGGATACAAATTATTGCCCCGGGAAATGCAGGCACGTCAGCGGAGAACATAGAGAAGTGTTAGTGTTACATTCGCATCCGGGATACACGTTGTTGTGTATAACTGTGCAGCTGGAAACATTTTCCCAACTGTGCCCCGACGCAAGCTCGCTAACTTCTATCTCCCTGTACCACTTCTGTTCGACTGATTTGCTTCTAGCTGACTGGGATATATATAACTTAGCGACTATCTTGCCGGGGCTGTACGCAGACAGAGCGAGAAATGAGGCAGGGAGATGTGGAGAAAGGCCGAGAAAGCCAGGGGGTTGTGCGCCGCGTTCATCCCGATGCACCGAGGTGCTTTAACTTTATCGTAGAGTCGTAAGATTTCGTGGTTCGCTCGGTCGAAGCACGGTCTTCGAAGAGTCCGCGAAATTCGAGGGGTTTGGCGAAGTACACGGATGATGCCGTCCTGGATTTCTCGTTCTGCTCTTCGTCCTCTCGTACATTGGATTTACCCGTATCTAAGAATGAACCAAAACTATTGGGGATGCAGAGCTCTAGTCTCGTGAATTATCGACCTCTTGGGAAGCCAATTATTTCGAAGATTTCATCGAGCGAATGCATCTCGATGGCCGCAAAAGTGCATCACCGATTCGATCTCTTATACCACAATACAAATAAAATGAAGCACAGATTTATTTACAATGTATTCGATGAATCAATAAGCGTTACAATCAAATCCAATTATCACCACGGATCTTGCCAAAATAAAGACACTTTCTCTACGTTTCCTACATTTGCATAGATTCGACAGAGTCGCTTTTTTCGGATTTATTTTCAACACATTACTCGATATTTTTACAGAAATATAATAAGAATCGTTTTTTGGTATTTTTCCAGGTTGTCCGATGCGGTGGGATTGGAATCTGAGCCTGAAACTCGACGGCCCAGCGTGGAATCGATTGATTCGGTAGCCACGGGATGTATGTGGTAAGGGCCTCATGTTGAGGAGGTAATAAGACGAACTGGATTCGAACGGGGGAAGAGCTGGGATCGTCCACGGGGGTAGCTGCCGGTAACACGTCGCGAGTAGTGGTTAAATCCATCAGCGTCGAGAAGCTCCGAGAGGAATAAGACGGGTTCTGTACAGCGCGGTATACGGATCGTGTGCTTGACTGTGCTGCCAGCGTATGCCATTCTGTCTAGCGGAAGAGACGGATTTTGGAGCTTGTTAATCGATTGGTGGATAAATCACTGAGAAAAAGTGTCTCTAGAGGTGTTGGAAAGAGTGTGTCGTTTATTTTATTCCGTTTTTTAGTTGTGATTATCATGATAAAAATGAGCGACGGGAGCTTGCGATAACCATCGAATTGGACGATCGATGATAATTCGAGAGGGTGACCATGTCGAGTTCGAGCGCTTGGGCGTGGTGGTGGAGAGGCGCGTTGTTGGGCACGTTGCTGGCATGGGTGACATTGGTGACGATGGTTGATGCCTGTCCGGCTCGTTGCTCGTGCAAGTGGAAAGGCGGAAAGGAGTGGGTGGAGTGCGCGAATCGTAGCCTCGTGGGTCTTCCCCAGGGAGCAGAGGAGCAGACTCAGGTACTCGATCTGTCGAGCAACCACTTGGAGCATTTGCCGCCCCAGTGTTTTCGCGCTTTGGGTCTGACCAACCTGCAGAGGCTCTATCTCAGCAAGTCACACATCCGTCAAGTAGCCTCGGAAGCCCTCGACGGTCTCTCAGGCCTCGTCGAACTCGATCTGGCGGGGAACCTGATCAAGGACGTGCCATCGGACACCTTTCCCTCGTGCCCCGGTCTCATGAGACTCATTCTCAATGGCAACCCTATTCGCGAGATTCGTCACGAAGCCTTTTTTCCACTGGCACAGCTGACGAATCTTGAGTTGAGTCAGTGCCAATTGGATACCATCGAGGAGGGCGCCTTCAACGGTCTTGATTCCCTGGAGTGGCTCAGACTAGACGGCAACATGTTGACATTTGTACCCGGCGCAACTTTACCACTGGGTGGAAATCTTCACGGTTTGACGCTTCACAACAATCCATGGATGTGCAACTGTAGATTACGAGCTATGCAGGCGTGGCTCATGAAATCAGCACCGGCCGCGCCCCAGGAGTCCGATCCTGTGTGTAAAGCACCGTCGAGACTTCAGGGACAACCGATCAAGACCGTTCAACCGGACGACCTCGCATGTCTGCCGCAAGTGAGTCTGAAAGAACGGATCGACGTCGACGAGGGAGCAAATGTGACGCTCAGATGCGACATTTACGCGGTACCAATGGCCAAGGTCACCTGGTGGTTCAACGGGGAATTGCGCAAACCTCGTATCGAGAATGACTCCTCCGACGACTCAGGAGCGACCTACGTGAGGTAAATTTTTTATCACTTATTATATAATCGTGTTTTGTACAGTTCGGGAAATATTGATCTGGCTTCGGCTCTTCCTCTTTTCAACATTGCGCAATGAAATCTTATTGTTCACGACAAAATGAACGTTTTTCGCCGCAGAATTCCATTTTACGCCGTTAGGATATATTTTATTCTCTCGAGGTAGCAAGAAGGTGGACATCGGAATCCCGCGCAAGTCAGTGGATTAGGCCGCCGACCTAGTCGTCCCCTTCCCCCGTGCTCTCCCGAAGAAGGGAAACGCGTTAACTTTTTTATCAGTCGGTCTTGGGGATTCCCTAGATGCTGAAGCTTACTATGTAACGTGGAAGAGAAAAGAATAGGAACGTTCCGCTGGCTCAGCGGGGCCGTCGACGTCCGAGTCGGCAAACGCCACGACGTAGCCATTAGACGTTTCGCCTTTCGCGGCGGAGATCCATGCCAGAAAAACCAACGGTTCTCGGTTCGAAGACCCTTCCACAGCTATTATACTTTTGCTCCCGTTCTGCGGTTACTTTTTTCCTCACAACCAGCCCGCGTCCATTGGCATGGGAGAATAACACTTTGCCCGACTTTCTTTTTAACCGGAACCGCGTTTTTTCGAGAAAAACTTTTCGACCGAAACTGTGGCTCGGCACATTAATTATCCGATATAATGTCGGACCTCATAGAGACGATGCTTCGTCGCCTTGGGACAACCGTTTCGATGAAATCGATGTCAATGACCCGAATAGCATTGTTGAGATTTTGGATGAAACAGCTTTAAGGTAAAGAATAATCAACAATTTCAGGAGTTTATACCTACCGTTCTCTATTAGTCAATATTTAACATAGAATTGCAGGAACAATTATTTCCCGAACTTAAAGACCATGTGCAGCTTGTCGTGACGCAATATTTTCCGACCCGATTGTTATAATTACCGACTGAAAAATGTGGTTAATTTTGATTACAGATTCATTCACAAAGAGCGTGACCAAAAGAACACTTCAAGCGTGCTGTATGTGTACGGTATCGAAAAAAGCGACGAGGGTACATACAGCTGCATCGCCGAAAACATAGCGGGTTCGGTGGAGGCAAATCTATCGTTGAAGGTTCGTTTACAAGAGAAGAGTACCCCGGAGCCGCCGTACGATAATCCGGGCACAGGATACATGGCCGCGGTTGCAGCGGGTGCTCTCGTCGGAACCTTACTGGCTCTCGGTTGTGTGGTCGGTAGTGTCCTGTTCTGCACGAAGAGAAGAAGAGATCGAAAGCGGAATGCCAAGTCATTGGCGTCGCAGAGCAAGGTCGTATCGCCGATAACGAAGGATGGTGGTGCTACATTGCCTCGTAAAAACGGTGGTAACGGTGGAAACAACAGTGTCAGTATTGGTGTCGGTGGTATAGTCGGTATCGGGAGTGGTGTAGGATCCGGAAGTTTGAGTTTTGATCATCAGCAGCAAGCGATGTATACGGAGCGCGATGTGATCGGTCGAACCGCGTCCTTGGAACGGCGGGAAACGATGGGACACGCTTATCGAAGCGCGGTTCCGAAGTATCTGACAGAGCCGGATTTGATAAACGAGGTTACCGAGAGCAGCAGCGGTACCGGTGGCGCATCTGGTGTAGCGGAGTCTTACGGTCTCTACCATCAGCATCAGCTGGGCGTTTTGTCGGTTGGGGAGCAGCAACAACAACGTCAGGCTCAACATCATCAGCAGCAGCAGCCGCAGCAGTTGCTCGAATACGATAGCACCAGGTATCAGATTCAGCCTGATCCACGTCCGAGTCTGTCGCAGCTCAGTTATCTCGATCAGGACGGTTATCCGTTGAACTTTGGTCTACCGAAAATCCCGTTCAACAGCTCGAGCACTTTGCCTCGTCTGAGACAAAGAATTCCCGAGGGCTCGGCCGCCGCGCCTCCGGCTCGGTATACGCGCGAAGCTGAATTTCTCGCGCGCACAACTCCGTACGAATCGGTACTGCCCAGAAACGACGCGAGATACACCGCGGAAGGTTATCCGTATCCGGTGCATCAACCGATAGCGAAGCCACCGCCGGTACAGCCGATCCAATTGCCGGTCTCGCCTCTGTCACCTGCCGCACTGTCCGACGTTCCCTTCATTCCGTCGCCACCGGCCGCTTACCGGGGTGAACCCACGCCCCTGTCGCCGAGATCCTTGATGAGCAAGACCGCGCGGGAAGCAGCGGCGGCTGTCGCCGCAAGAGCCGAAGGCGCGCGTCCACCCGATCATCCCGAAAGTCCCGACGAGGGTTATGTCGGCGACGCGATGGACGTCTGAGATCAACTTGGTCCGAAATCCCGCTAAAACGTTTTTCCATTTCTAAGGATAGGGTACTTTCTTCAAGATACTTACTCCTGGATATTACTTACGGCGGAGAACACTCGGACTTTTCAGTAATTACGACTTTCTGGATAACGGATTACTGCCTACTACACCATCATCTTACCGTATCACGGCAGTGTACGCCACATGATCAAGGCCCTTTCGCCATGTACGGGTGATAAGAAAAATGAGGAGGCAAGAATGAAAGGTGGAACGCTCGTGATCGCGTGGTTCATTGTATTCTTGGGAGACAGAAAAAAAATCACGGCACAAACTGTGAGACGTGCGTGATGCGTAACACCACCGTGGAGGGTATTCTCTGACTCAAAGCTTTATTCCGGCGGTGCGTGTGATTATCGGGTACTCGTGTATACCCGCGCTCGCACGTTGTAAAGGAGAATGGGAGAAACGAAGGGTCGACGCGTCACCGAGCGCTGTGCTACACTGTGCGAAGCGACTCGCATGTTCGGAGAACATCAGTGGGAGAGAAAAACCGAGAGACGTATCACCGCGTTCGAGTCAAGGCTCTACAACTGGTATTGTTGTACGGGCGGAACAATAACGTTGAGTCGGTGAGAAATTCGCGTCTGGGGCGCGGAGAGTCGCGTGTGATCATTCAACGAGTTCTCGCTGATAAGAGACGCAAAGCCGGTCGACGTTACAGGCCAGGAACCCGAGCAGACGGAAGAGGAAACGCGACTGTGTGTCCCGACATGTCCCGGTTTCCACGTACGTTCCGGTGGCAAATGTGTGTTTGTCGGTGAATACATCGCTCTCTCGTGCTTTCGGTACCGATCGACCTCGGCGAAGAGCCGATGTCCCCGCGCAACTCGTCGGAAGACGAGTGGAACAAGCCCCGTCATCGATCCAACCGAAACCCATTCGGATAAAGCAGTCACCGTGGCGTTTACGAGCGAACGGACTGCCGCCTACGTTGAACCGAGAAGGACGACGAACGAGGCTGCTGTAACGAGCCAACCGGTCAACCGGCACAGAGGCCAATGCGGCGGTACGACGATTCCCTTCGGACGCCCGATTGACCCCGCCGATGACGATATGCCGGGCTCTCCGTACCGATCACCGCCACCCCGTCCTCTTTAACAATTCCTATCGGCCCGTGGCCCGATTGATCCGATTGAACTGTGCTCAATAAAGAATTAGCAGTTAACGCATCGATTTTCGATCCTTGTAAGAACCATAATTCGTTCGTGCAACTCGACGGAACGGGCGGTTAACCATCGTCGATGAATACATTTCGTCAGTGCAAAGTTAATAATTAGACGGGAAATCGTTAATTTCGAATTCTCGCCGAATATATTGAAGACTGCAAATATCGCGAGAAGCAGCTGTAAAATGCGTGCAAGTAAAATGGTGTAAAAAAAAAGAAAAGAAAAAACAAACTATGTGGATTAAACAAAGATTAGTATAATGTTGTATTATAATGGATTTGGAAGCTCAAAGTATGAATGTTGTGAAGAGGTTGCGGCAGGATGCGTTTGAGTAATCGAGAGAATTATTACGGAATAGCTCGGTTGAAAAGTTTTATCTATCGTAATATCTCTCGCAGACAGAGAAACTTGCGATGACGCGTGGGATCTCGTATTGAATACTCATAATTCTCTATTGGCATGAGCCTCGTTCGTTGTCTGAGAAACCAAATTGTCGATGGTAAATTATAATTTGCGTGTTTGTGATTCCGGAGTGTCATAAAACGGTTACCCCAGCTTCCAGGAAATCTTTAATTTCGCCATTTTGTCAATTTGATAGTGTCCTTGAAGAGATTCTTGGTTATTGTCACGGGGAATCTTGATGTGTCCGATAATGGTATTTAATTGCAGCCGGGAGAGAATAGAGCCGTCGCGAAGAACATGGGATAACATGTTACTCCAGGGTTTTGGTTACGCTGAGATCGTATGACTTTGTAGTACCGATTTGAAGCGTAACCACAACTCGATTGAAGTGAAACAACAAAATCGTTCGAGCGAGAAGCGTAGACGACTAATGTTGAAGCGTTATTGCAAATAAGCGACAAGAGTGTCGGTCTGAGGTAATATATTCGTCGAACCGGGTTTTAGTTAGTTTGATAAGTGAGCGTAATTCAATAATTTGCACTGAAACTTCCAAGATTGCGTCGTAAACATGAGCGAAAAACGTCGAATGCGAGAATGATTGTATGCGAGTCCCAAGGTGGGCATGACTGTTGATAATCTAAGTAATCACCACTAAAACTCCACTGTCGTAGTTGTTATCCAAACGCGCTAAGAAATAGTGTGTGCGTTACTTGTGAAAAAAGTGACCCTCGTATAACAAGAGTGACTAAGTAAATAGCAGTTTTAATTGTACACAACCGGTTACACTCGTAACCGCAACGGAACATTTTAAATCGCGAAAATAAAGATAAAACAAAAATCATGAAAACGACATTCAATAAAAATTACCCGCCCCATGTAAAGACGAGATTCAAGAAACTGTTTTTTACCTCCATCTCGCAGCCTAGTGAATTATGGACAATTCGAGTTGAAAATGTTTAAGAATTAAGGAGAAGCAAAGATTAAAGAAAAAAAAGATGAATGTGCATCAGAGCGTTGCGAACGAAGGAAGTCACGAATCTAAATGAAAGCTGAAAGACAGATAGAGAGAGAGAATTTGCGAGATAGATGAAAGTCGACGGTACGATAATAATGTTTGTAGATTTTATCTAGACATAAGTTTCACCGTGTTTTACAGGGTATATGGGGAGGAGGAGGAGGGCGGGGGATCCGTACGATGACAGCATCAGTTAACGCGCGACACTCGACGAAGGTGTGGCGTCATGCCGGTACGGTGCATGTAATACCTATGCGCTCGTCCAACATTCATTTGGCCGAGCGCCAAGTGGTACCAAGATGGCGAGGGCATTGGTTACTGCCCTCCGTCCTTTGCCTCGTTTTATCTTTTTTTCTCATCCTCACACACAAACAAATTTTCAACATTTTCATTTTATGCAACTTCATCGGATCCTTCCATAAGATATAACAACAACAACAACAACATCAACAAAATGAGATTATTTAGCGGGCTGAAGATAAAAATACAATTGAGCGGCACAACGTTGACCTCTTCGTGTTCAATATACCACTGTGTTCCACATCGTAACGTGCTATTAACGAAATAAATAAATGAATAAAAAAGCGGAAACGAAATAAAAATGGTTCAAGAGTAGCGAGACGCTTCTGCGAATGGCTTTTACTTTAATCTGCACTACATATACGTATACCGTATATAATGCACAGTATAATACGAACTATTGGAAAGTCCAAACACGTTTTATCTTCGAGTATGACACCCGGGTTTCGCGCGGTAGGAATCCCGAAAATTTCTCTCCACCGTCGTTCCCGCGGAAGGAAGGGGGCAGGGCAAGCTACGACGAAGGATAGCGAGGGAACGCTAAATCCCGTGTAAAACTTCGCCGCGCATTCGAAACCCAACTACTTATTCGGCATGCGAAGGCTTTGGCTTGCCAGCAACGGCGATTCTCCGCGAATTTCGTCGTCTCGATTCTCTTCTTCCTCCATTGCCCACCGCATTCTCGTTCTTTCTTCTTCCTCTTAGCTACTTCTATGTTATTCGAGGTTTCTGACTCTCGTTCTCTTCTACTTTTCGCGTTTTCCTTCTTGTGACTGTATTCACGAGAATTGTTCGATCCAAGTTTTCGGATTGAACTCGTGATAAGTCTCAGCGAAGTTGCTGCGTTATCACACATACCGGGGTACCCAACCCTTCAACCTCAATTTTCTCGGTTCCTCTATCCTTTCTCGGAACCACGGTTTTTCAATCTCCCGTCCTTGGTGTGCTTCCTTCTGATCCGCCCGGTATACAAACGCGTGCCGTCGACGTCTCGGAGTCCTCGCCGGATTCACTCGCTTGCATGCGCGTTACTACTCGTCGTCGTCAACGTTGATATCAGCCGCACCAGCGGCAATTCCGTAGCTCCACTCGAGCCGTCGCGAAAACTACCGCTTCCATAGCCAAGCTCCTTTCTGCTCCGGCTACGTCACTCGGAAAAGGATCAAGGATCCTAAAGCGTGGAAAATCTTGGCTAAAGTCACTTGTCACGTGAAAACATACAGCCGGTTAACTTCCGATTAAATTCTGCGAGACCTTCTCAAAGTTGTATCCACATTGCTCGCAGACAGTTCATAATTAATATCAAAACTTAACGAACCCTTTTCGGTCCTAGTTCACAAAGCTCGCCCCTTTTATCTTCAGCGTTGACACTTAATAACGCGACATTTGTAACCGTC
Organism: Sussaba pulchella; assembly: GCA_963971145.1. NCBI lineage: Eukaryota > Metazoa > Arthropoda > Insecta > Hymenoptera > Ichneumonidae > Sussaba > Sussaba pulchella. Next base: position 20,107,765 of record OZ020166.1, read on the forward strand.
CGGAACATGTTTAGTTTATTTTTTTTCTGCAGAATCTCATTTTCAGATTGGAAAAGCTTGTAATACGAAGTTGACGGGGTTGATTACCAATCGAAACTCTCTGCGGCCTAGTATTCCGATAGGCGAACTACAGTTGCTTCGCGTCAGAGTCATGATTGGAAGTACCGCTTGCCAAGCGCAGTATTCTTGTATAATGGAGTTTGACGGCTATTGGAGTGTACGTACCCGATCGATATGTAGATATTAGCGTAAAACGAGTTTCCGAATTATTGACAGGGAGGTTGCACGAACGTACTCGAGGTCGTGGGTGCTGTTGAATCGAAGTCATATCTCGTCTCGATGATTAGTTTCTGAGGTGGCGGGTCGCGACGTTTCGCGTCATAGGTACTACATCAGACTATACCTTGCCGTCAGTTTTGCCAATACTCCACGGACAACTTGAAGTTGAAACTTGAAGCGAGAGATCGCGTTGTACAACCCAATGACGTTCGTAACGTTCCGGTCTAGGAAGTCGACCGGATCTCGATCCCGCGTGACCTCGCCACACGTTTCTCACACGATCGCGCTAAACGATAGGGCAAGATCGAAAGTTTTCCAAAGATACCGTTCACCCTTCGGCAGAGTTTTCCTGAAGTTTATGGGACTATCGAACCACTTCACAACTTCGGTAACGATTCGTTTTCATCGGGGTATATGACGTGAAGAGGAATAAGCTATTCGCCGTAGGTTGGACTGACGCGGAAAATACGAAACGAAAGAGAACGAAGAAAACATACACGAAAAAAGTCGTTGGAATTCTTCGTGAAAGCAATTCCCGAGCGAAGGGTGAACCTGATAACTCGAAAATGGGGAGAAGTGTGGATTCGAGTGATAAAGTATAAACTGGTTTTGTATGCGCGAAATAACAATGGCAACTCTCGAACAATTCGAAAGAGAACCATTACTTTCGTGCCCTCGAGGGTCCGAAATCGTAACTTTCCCCGATAGCCCTTGAACTTGGTTGGAGCGGTATCGCGGTTGAACGAGTCGATCATAGTCGGTGGCTATAAATCCTAGCGAGTCTCGGGAATTCCAACAATGTCAATGTCTCTTGACAACTGATAATGAAAATTCACCCATGGCAAAAGTATGTAATTTCGGTTTATCTTGAGCGTCGGTGCGTTGCTTCGGTCAATTATATTTCGTTATTTTGTAGTGGTCGAGATCGTGCGGTAACAACTTTTGGGCACATACCCCCGTAACTTCCCCACCGGTAGACACAACAATTTCAACGCTCGAACGCTTCGGTAACGCTATTACTTTCACGCCTGGGATAACTTTGATCCGTAAAGTTTGGCAGTCGACCGAACGAGCATCGAACATCGAAATTGTGGTCACGCGGGTTTGCGCGCGGGCGTGCGCGCGTGTGAAACCCACCAGCGGAGTTGGAAGAACCTCTTCGTTTCATTTACGGTATTTTTTTTTCTCGCTCGTCCTTTTTTTCTTGCAATAAGACTTGCGAGTGAAATTGAAGTTGAAGGAAAGCTCCTTCGAGTCCCGGAGTCCCGGGTCCTCGTGGAGTTCGGCAGGGAAGGCGCAACTGGCAAATTGGCAATCGACGGAAAAGCCAGAGAGCTGCACGCTGCTCCCTGCTTCATCGTCGCTCTGTCTTTCACTTTTGCGTGTGTACCGTAAACTGCGAACGAAAACTTTATTTATGTACACAGCGCCATCGTACTTGCAGACATATACGTCGAATATAACGCAAAGTACTACCTCCTAGTAAACCCCTCATGCATATAGCGAGAACCCGAAATCCACTGTAGCTCGAAAAATGAACAGCTTTGACGCGACGTTATTACACATTCCTTCGTTCTCGCGCAGTTTTTCTGTTATGAATTTTTTCGTATCATTATTATTATAACATTTTTGGTGTTGTTGGTTGTTTTTCTCATATTTTTTTTTATCGTCGAGGGCGAAATTCGTAGAAAAAAACAGCTTTGCCTTGAACCTACTTTGTGGCTCACGGCGTAAGCGAAATCGTGACTCGAAGCTTTTGCGTCGGATTTACCTCGCAGAGGAAATTTCATGAGAATTCATTAGGGGTAACCAGTGAATAACTCGGGATCTATTGTTTTGAAGAATAATAAAGAACCCGGAGAATTCAAATTACTTTCACGGCGCCAAAACGATTGGATCCACGGGACAATGCAATTTTCCGTTTCTTCGATTAAATCGAGGCTGAGAATTCTCGTTTTTTTCCCCCAATTTGAGGGAAACGAACGGAGAATACAATGCGCGAGGTGCCGCTCAATTACAATTATCATTCTTATTATTATTTTCTACACAATGAAGAAAAGAAGGAGAAAAAGAAATGTTCACAGGTCATCCATTCGTAGCAACACTAGCTCGTACTCAATAGCGATCTTAATCCTATAATGCAAAAAAGAGGCGCCAGCCACACGAAGAAAAGTTGTTTATTCTATAAAGATTATCCCCGCATCGACGCCCTCGAAACGTAAGCGGGAAATAAAGAAAAATGGGAGCGAAAAAACTTTCGGTTTGTTATCGGAAAGTTTCCAGCGAAACAAAGATATAAAAAAAGAAATTCACACACACACAAACACTAATATATTGTAATATCGGAGGTAATAGTAAATGCAGATTATCGGATAATGTAATCGTAAGTATAAGCGAGTATATTCTTTTTTAAGGATGTAGATATAAAGAGTGAAATATTATATTGTATCACGCAAATAAATGAAATACATTGTTAGAAGATAAAAAGAATATCTAGCTTTGTCATTACTTCGCATTTATGTTTCCATGTTTGCTTCCGCTCCAAAGCTTCGTTGGTGATAAAAAACGAGGAAAAAAGAACGAAATAATGGAGAATGAATAAAAGATAAGCAACAGCAATCCACTATCGTCGTTGAGAAATCGAGAGCACTTACAAAAATCAAGAGTGTTCTGTACTGTGCGGTACGGCGAGGGCAGTATTTCTTCCTGAATTCTCGTTACAAATTTCTCATTTGGAAAACAAAATTTGATTCAACCGGTGTAATCTGAATTTGCTTCGCAAGTCCTCCAAACTCCGTTCTTATTATGCAATATTTCGTCTCATTAAATCTCAACGAAATATCTCCAGTTTCCACGGGTTACCGAATTACAAGGTAGATGCTGCGAATTGAAGTATGAATTAGCGAAGAAAGTCGAGTTTAACGGTAACAGTTTCTATGAAAAATGAGGATTAAACATTTTCTCATTCCAACCAGTACATACACCGGTTAACTTTTACCTCGGATCCAACCTCGTAGCTGACTAAATACGAGTGCTCGACGACTCATTCGTATTATAAGAATCAAACGCGGTTCAAATATTTTATCCAAAATTCCAGGAATCTCTTTGTCGGCGTCGACTGGTAAGGTAACCAACGAATTCCACGTTCGTCCTTTATTAATCGAAAACTCGGCTCTGACGCAGCGTGACGAATAATCCGGGGGTTTGAATTCGTAACTGCTACGTCGAACGTCGAAGAGAAATGGTGCGTGGCGAGTGCGAGAGTACCGTCTCGCGAACGATGGTAAACGACATCCGAACGTGAGTTCGATGGGTAAGGGCAAAGTAGATTCGTTGAATAAGTGCCGAGACGAACGGGTGGTTGTTCGAGTACGCGTGGTATTCTGTCTGCGGACGGCGGGGTTTGTGCCGACTCGTGGAATTCTTGGCTCGTCTAGTGCACAAAACGCGGAGGTATAGGGTGTCGCAGTGAGCGATGTCGAGCATTGAGCTCGAGCGTCGAAAACTTACCAACGACGACTACCGCCACGGAGGGTTAACGAGGAAGTACGACGAAGTGGGTGTGAGAAAAGGAGAACCGTGGACGGGGACGAAACGCGGTGACGGTGGCAGAGAGGCGACTGAACTGTCGGTTTCGAATCCGGAAATTGGTCTGCAGTAGTGCCGATCCGGAAAGCACGAGTAAGAAAGAGGAGTAGGTAGGCACTGTGAGATCGTCGAGGGTTGGAAACGCGAGGGAGAAACCCAGACGCGAACCAACGACCCCTGCCTCCATCGTGTTATGCTGTCGGTTATATATATATACATATAACCAAGCTCGCCTCGCGCGCGCGGCCTTAACGTCGAGAAGGGGAAAAGGTTGAAAGCTCGGGCTGCTTGGAAAACGACTGTACGGGAAGTAAATGCCTATTGCGCTCGCGATGCTAGGAAATGAGGTGAGTGACTGCTAAACGTGCTTCGTGCTGTGCGGCAAAAGAGAGCGTTGCTTTGGGAGGGCGGCTGAGAGGTACGTCGAGGTTCATTCACGAGAGAAAGAGAGAAAGAGTAATGGAGGAAAGGGGTTGGCGACAGATAGAACCTGTGCGCACAGAAACGCTACGGGAAAGAGCCGAGGGAGTGAGTTGCTGGTTCCGAATATGCGACTCCGTACCTGACACTGAGGAAAAGAGGGAGGCAAAGAGGATTCCAAAAGCGTCACGAGTACCCACACCTCATTCAACCTATTATGCATGAATACACGTGTTCTAGGTTCGTATGTGTGTTGGTGCGCACGCGAGGGCGGGGGAGGGGGGGGGCGGCTGAATCCCTTCAGCATTCTTCGCTATATCTATATGCATGTATACTTCTAGTCTTCCGGTCTCTAGGCTCCGGTTTGAATTTACCCGTGCTGCTGTGAGATGTGTCCACGAGAACGTTGAATGTGTCACTGGCATTCGCTGGCGATATTCCTGTAGCTACGAGGGAGAGCTGCGTTGGGACTGAAAACTTTCGGGTGAGATCGTTAAGCAAACAGTTATGAACATGGGCTGAACACGGGGGTGGAAAATGTGCGTGTGTCTCTCGGAACGAACTATTTGGTTGGCTCTGACATCGTTTGACACCCGTGACTTTGATTCGAACGAATCACACGACGATGTTTTAACTTCGTTTTATCTAACTAATTGAGTCTGGTGCTTTCAAAAGTTAAAATATGTTTACTGTAAGGATCTAGTCCAGCCTAGTTTATAGTGAGAAATTCGTATCGAGTTTTATCTAAAAACAATAAACGGAAAATTGTATTCTGAGTATTTATTATTTGTTGCTCGTGCGAATATGTCACATCAAGAGCATAGGAGCATTGATTGACTTTGTCCTGACGCGGCTATTTGATCGATAATCATTCGTTTGTAAAAACTGTGTTGTACACTGCGTTGTTCAATTTCCACGAACGGATTAACCGACATAGCTAACATATAGGCAACTGCTTCCGGCCAGGTACCGGAAGCCAGAGCCGAAACGTTTGTTGCGGGAGAGAGATAGAGAAAGGCTTCGTTGCGGTATGCCGTTCGGAAATTGCAGGAAACGGATGTATGTGTTCTAAACAGAGCATGCGGCGTCACGGTTTCTCGGAAAGGAAATCGAGCTAACACTGTTTCCGTAATTTTCGAGAAAAATTCTGCACTTTCCAGGTTTTCTATCCGCGCGTATTTACAGATGTATTTTGATTAGTCGAACTCAATTGCTTCACAATTTTTGCCGAAAGCCATCAATTTTATTTGTTCTATTGTCATTGTGATTGTAAAGAAACCAATTTTACGCGGCTGTTCAATTACGTTGGTAAAAAAAAACCATCACAGGGTATACGATACTTTCTTAAGCCTTGCTTCGGGCACTCAATGTTGATATTGCAAGGTGAATGATTGGTACAAATATTGTCAAGTGACCGAGCTGCGAGTGAAGCAAATAATGGATTCAATCGAATATCCAATTATCGATTTCCTTGAAATTGATTGACCTCATCGTAATCCGTTGTCTCACGGAACAACAGAATAAATGTATTTTCGTTTGATTCTGTCAAGCAGCAGGATTTTAATTCATCAAGAACGTGTCCGAGTTAATCTATGTCGGAAGTAGATAAGTCTGAGTTCAAAGTGATGACATCAACACCAGCTGGGTCTGCGAACGGTGGATAAGCAGTTCATCAAACTTTATTTCAGGGCCACAGGTCCTTAGATAGGGACTCCGGTTTGTTTAACTTCTCGATTATCTCCTCACACTTCTGGCAACTACCCGACGCCGTGTTGACTGCTTGGTAGCATGGCTGTCGGTATTTAACGCGTCTCGACGCCACACTCTGGCCCTTCCATTTCCTCGAGGATCATCTCCTCGCACCCTCGCTTTCGGAGGTCGCGTTCTCGAGCTCCCCTTACAGTCGACAGGTTTACGTTTCACGCCTTAGTCGTACGTACAACACTCGAATTAATATTCCCTTTGTCTCTTGACTTGACTGCATTCTTTCAAAACTTTAGTCTCTCTCTTCACAGTTTCACACTCACTCATTGTCCCGTTTTCTTTGTCTCATTCGCACCACATCCTCATCCGCTCTTGCCTTCTGTCTTCTCTTAATCATATTATCCACGAGGTTCCCTTTATCAACCGTACAAATATCCAATTACGAGCGTCATACAATTTCCTTTCTCTTTGCAAACCGACCCAGCGACGACAAATGGAATGATCGAGTTCGGGCTAACTTTCTTTTTGTTTTTTTCACCGAAAGTGGGAAAAAGAGGGAGAGAAACGCGAGGGGAAACAGATTTGCTCGGGAATAGCGCGCACGGATGAACCCAGAAACTGGTTGAAACTATATAATTGTCCGTGGGAGTTGCCCAAGTTGAAAAGAACGAGGAGGGAGCCCGTATCTTAAGTAACTGTCGGCTGAAGATATTATTGAACCTCTGGGATAAAGAGGAAGCTCGGCGCTCCTCGCGGTCACCCAACTAGGTCTCCATCTGACTCTTCCTATACATTTCTTTTCTTCACTCTTTCCCCGTTTTCAGCCCGCTTCTTCGTTCGGTCTTTCCAACATTTCTCGAGCGTACTTTATTTTAAATGCGCACAATCGGCTCAGAAACGACGTGGCATTATAAGAACTTTAAAGGGTTCCACGCTGCGAGCTTTCTTGCCCCGTTTCTGCGTTTCTTTTGTCGCTCCTTTTTTTTCTCCCCCGTCCTTATACTTTGGTCTTTCGGGCTGTCGGGCGCTTCCCGGCACGGTCTCGGGGGCTGTGACCCACCTCCGAGCCAGCGGGCAGACAATGATAAAGAAGAATGAGCCTGGGTAAGCGTCGGAACATCGAGACTTTCCACCTTAGAATACACTCTATCCACGTTACTCCACACATATACGTGTATTCACTTTACATGCTACTTGTACATGTCACAATGTACGGTACGTTTCGTAGTACATACGTATACATATTCCCAAAGGCTCCTCTTTATCTGCTCCGCAGTTACGAATCTACCTTGGTTTATTTTTTTTTATTTTTTCCCTCTCTCGTTCGGACAATCTTTTTATTTTTTCATTTTTTCGTGACTTTATTTCTGCTCGTCCTTGAGCCTTCACTGTTGAGGAATGTCTTTCATCATCTTCTCATGCAGATTGTCGACTATTTTTCTTCTCTCTGTGGCGTTCCTATTTTCTTTGAAATCTTTACATTCGGGACTTACATACACCGATGAATACTGCCATATCGTTACGCCCATATCATGGGACACGAAGGGAAACCGTAACTCGGTTTTGTGGGAAAATGTTGTATTTCTCGCTTTTTCTCACTTTCGTATGCTCTCAACTCGTTTATGCATGCGTGTTATTTGTGTATGCATCAGAAGCATTCTTGCACGAGCGAATCGCATAGTTTTGCATGTTGCGGGCGTTACAAATCGTGCGGTATTGCACGTCCATCCATATGGGCCAAAAGTGCTTACCTTGAATTCGATTCTTCTCGATAGCTCGCGCGCTACGTGTAGGGAAAAAGGGCTTTAATTGAAGGTAAAAAGCTGAAGCGTTTCGCATCGATGCGATTCACGGTACAATATTTCAACTATCGTGGGACAAAATCTTTATTCAATTATTAGAGGGAGGAGCTGTCCCATTTCTTGCATTCATGTGCTTCAGTAGAATTGAAGTTTCATGCAAATCGAGATATATTCGAATTTAACAAGATTTCGCATTATTTGTATGTTTGTAATAAATAATGGTGCGGCTGCAAAATAAGTACACAATTTATTCTTGATATCTTCGAAATGTTGTTTTGTTGGATCCCTTGTCTAGATTTTCGTCCGTTAGTTTATTGACTTGTCGAGTTATATAAAAATGTACGTCAGACAGTATATCGTACGTAGACAATGAGAGAGCCGGATAGTTATAACCGACGTTTCTGTACCGCGATAAAAATAAAATCATTTCGATCGTCAAGCGGTTTTCAGCTCGGGGAATGCTATTAAGCCCGTTAGCGCTCCACCAAGCATAAAACCAATTTTTGAAAACGGGGCCAAGGGAAGAGGATATAGCGAGAAAGCGAGCGGAGAGCGCGTGAGGGGAGTGCGGTCGCTTCCCCATTTAATTAAAGCAATTCATTTTACTCACTTTTTTATTTCTCCTGGACAAGCCGGACCCGAACTCGAGAGAGAGAGGGCGACAAAAAAAGGAAAGGGGTCGGCTTGCAGGGGGTGAGAGGGTGGTGGCGAAAGTAAGTTCGAAAAAAACTCGAACGGATAGAAGAAACTCGATACCCAGCGACGCGGGACAACTGCCGGCTAGAAGCCAATTTCCACGATAGGATTTTAATTATTGTTTCGTCCGACACTTTAGCCTCTCTTGAACTTTAGCATCGAATTGCCGAATCTCGTCGTGAGAAATTCTGAAACTAACTTTTGCATTTGGATTTCCTACGATCGTTAACAATCGATGTTTGCAAAAAAATGTATCCACGATAAAATACTTTGCTACAGTTCGAAGATTCAGCAGAAAGCGCATTAAATTTTTTCAAAAGTTTCCGGTTCGATTGAATAACGCGTCTTGGTATGGTTTCCGAATGATCTTGGATAGCAGCGCGTCGATGAAATCCCGGCGTAATAGCGAGTAAACGAGATCGTAATAGAGAGCTTCGAGTCGTTGAACGTTGTCGCGCCTTTTGCCGTCACGTCTTATCCTTTAATCCGTCGTGAGATGTTCGACCGAGCGCGAGAGCCGGCAATTAAGAGACGCTGCGTTAAATACTTTGCTTCCTACAAGCGTTGCTCCGTAACGTTGACGTTTGGTACGAGTGAGAGAAACGTGGCCGAGGGAGAGACACAGGGGACGAAGAGTTGCCGGGGATACGAGGATTCAAGTGCGAAAGAAGCGAACCGGAAACGAGCGACGCAGCGTCGAGAACGAAGGTGGAAGAGCAAATGTCTGGGTACGGTTGCTGGAATTGCTGCTGGAACGCGAGGGGAGCTGGCGAGCGCAAAGGAAACACAAATAACAAGATGAAGATGGAAAAATGAGATGCGTGGGATGAGATGGAAAATTGTACGGAGGGTGGAAGGTACAATCTTTGCGACCTCGGTTCCCAAACCCATCGGGACCGATTTCTTTTTCACCCTCTTACGCCGTGCTCAACATCTCTTATTTTACTACCGTCTTGTCGCTTTTTTTCTATTGATTTACTGCGTTTTTTATATTTTTCGTTCCAATGAGCATTCTAAATCGTTCGATATGAATTCGGAATATTTTATAATTGAATTGAGTGAAAGAAAAAAAATTTCACATATATTTTTATGTGTACAGAGCTTGGTTTCATGTATCAGTTTAGTTCCGAACAGTCAATATTAGATGAGTTAAGAATCTCGATGAAGATACAAAACCACGTTCATGAACTTTATTCTTGAAGAACTCGAAAGAATGGTGCAGATTTATTTTCATACCACGAAAGTTGAGAAGAACGAAAAGAAAGGACGATCGAGTCGATTTTGCGCAGAAAGCCCGACACAATTAATCGAACCATTGCAAATCATCTGTACGCGATGCGGGTGGCTAATAAGATAATGCCGTGATACATCAAAGCTGAGCACGTGCTATCGACCGGCCGTTGGAATATAATGGCATTAGTGTTAGTCCTTCGATCGAACAGCCAAGAGCGGATAAAGCAAACGCAGCACTGTGGCACTGTGATATGCTGTCGTCGACCATCGACCATCAATCTGAGCCGATTTAGCTACTTGCTCGCAGGCTTCTACCAATGCGCACTCCCGTCGCGGCAGTAGTGGTCGTAAAGCGGCCGGCCTACCTCCGACTGGTTCTCGAGAGTACGACCAGTGTATGATATATATCTGTGTTTTTGCAGGCAAAATCGAATACGTTCTTTTAAAGAATAATAAATAATATTTCTGCTGTTGTTTCGTTAGCGAATATTTAATTAACTTGTTAAGCTTCGAATGCAGTATTTAAAATGTCCTGCCCACGGGAGCAGAAATTGGACAGAACAGAATGACAAGAGAAGATACTCGCATAAATCGTTGACCCGTCAATCGCGGTCGACCGCGAGGGGAGTATTCACTTTGAGCGACGGATTTAAATCCATTAATCAGACGAAATGAATCATTAACAAGGATTCGCTTTCCTTGTGACATTGATATATCGCATTCGGGCAAAAGGGCCGACTTCCGGCAGAAGCAAAGGAAACAAGTCCGCGGGCTCTGCAAGAACGTCGACGACTGTAGAAATAATGTTCAGCAGCGACTAAGAGCTTTCGTAATTTTTCCGGTCAAACGTTTGTCCAATGAAAACATGGTCGTCCCTTCGATTTCATCTTTGAAATATCTCGAGAACTTCCAGCTTGCTGTTCGTAAAAATCTTCTGATCTTCACGTAATTACACACGACATTGACAAATAAAAGCCGACAGTTATTGCTGCTCAAATTACGACAATGGCGACTGAAAAATTTCGACAGAGCTTGAGAAATAATAATCTGTATCGTCCACGAATATACAGCTTGTGCCCGGAGGTAATTTAGCTTCCGGAGAATGAATTTATCACGAGCAAGTCACTTAGCCGAGACTCCGGCTCGAAAATCCGGCGTTGCGCAATTGTACAAAAAAATTGATCCATTTATCTTACCGTGACGCGGTTAAAAGTCTAACGAGATCTTTTTTTCTTTCTTCGTATTTTTTTTTTTCGTACAGATAGAGCTCGAGGGCTCGATCTATAAGTTTTGTTCTCTGGCACGTATGTGCTATATATTTCTGGTATATAATCACGTAGCGCGTAGCGTAATATTAAAACGAGGGGGAGTAGCAGAGTGGTTCGAGCTGGTATCGGTCTCAATGAGCCATATGACAGAGACGAGTGGAATAATTGAAGGGTCACACTATCATGGTCGAGCGACGATGACTGTTTCGGGATGGCTGGTTGGGTCCAACGATCGTTTCGAACCATCGTTCAATCACTCTCTCGATATTGATAAATTCTCTCTGTTACTTTTTCCCTCAATCGACCTCTAATCCATTGGCAAACCCATTTGGACACTCTTTAGCGTATTAAAAATGTCCATTTACCCCGTAATACCGACACTGATCGTGCGAGAGAGCAGAGAATAAAACTGCCGTTCAGTCCAGATTAAGGGATTGCTATATTGCGATTCAATAAAATCGATGCGTGCTCGACCGTCACCATCCATCGACAATCGTATCGGCAGCTCAATCGGCGTTTTGAATAAGCCAAGCAAGTAGACGAGCTCGCTACGTTGCTTGAAAGTGCAACTCATCCAGACTTGATACTTTAATTCTTGACCACTGATTGAATTAAAAGCCAACCACCAGCTGGTTTGCATTGGTCAAGAGAGCGTAAAAGCACGCCGGCAGATTATCTCGGCTACGTTCGAGCCGGATATTAAATATAAATTCTTCCCTTGGCTTCGATTGTGGTAGGACTTAAAATTTCTTGTCCAATCGTCCGGACCACTCACTTCCCAGTAACAGAATACCCTGGACTGGTAGAATAAATCGCAAATGACTTATGTATAGAAACGAAATTAATCCAATTGGGTATGAATATTTTTACAGTCTACACAGTAGACACGTCGTGTTATGGTCAGACATGGGTGTTGTTAGGATCCGTTGGGTTGTACCTTAAGTCTACATGCAATGGAACGCTTACGTAACCGAACACGCAACAAATCGTAGTGTCATTTCGTTGATCGCTGGCGTGTTGTTGGGACATCAACGTTAGAGGCGTCAAAATTTGTTGGACGTATCACGCACGGATCTACCAACCCTGTATCCATCAGACATTAGTTCCGAAACCCAGGAAATCCTATTTTTTTTTGCTGCCCTCGCTATCTCCATAGCAATGAATCTCCTCTCGTCACGAAAACTAGTCGGGACAATCATGCGTCCTGTGATTCGTAAAGCTATTTCACTATTGTTGAATGATCGATAGCGGAAACAACGAAATAGATAGCGCTGCCAATCAAAGAGTTTTGAGAGAAGGAGACATATCATAAAATCAAAAACCAACGAGTACACGTCTGTGCAATTTCGTGCGCAAATTCTGCTCACCCCTAAAATTGATCAACGAATTATATCGTGTTTCCCATCCTCTCACCCTGCTTTTGTACACTCCAATAGCCACGAACGTGATATTTATACCGGGTGAAAAATCACCTCCGCGACCGCGTTACCTGGATTGAACTCGCCTCGGGTTCATTGACTTTTATCGAGGCACAGAGAACCGCGCGTATAACTCGTAAAACGAGAATGAAATTTTCATTGTGGGAAATTCCGATGGGATGCGTGTTGCTCTCTCGCCGTGTTCAGCAGCTTTATTGGACCTTTGTAGTTTGGCTGTTACGATGATATGGTGGCTGATTTAAAGTATGGGAGGAAATTCATAGCATGAATATCCGTCAGAACGGGGCGAATTTCGTTTTAATCCTTGATTATGTTCAGTGGTTATGTATAATATCGGCCGTGTGCCTAATGGTGGAATTGTTGAATAAGCAAACACCGGTGAGTGGCACATCGTTTGGTGCGATAGTTAATTTTGCGGTTATTAACAATGGCTTACATCAATACAGCCGGTAAGGGCATTTTAAGGTATGCTTAAAATGCATGTTTAAATTGCGTCGAAAAAGACCAAGGTAAAATGGCCCACCGGGCAGTGAAAGATAGTGCATCCACATGACGCATACCGAATGAAGTTAGTACTAAAATAAATCCTCCAAAGCTTTGAAACCCATCGAGACGCACAACTTTTGACCATCCCTTTCGTTTTATAATAATAAGTCCTCCGAAGCTACTATACGGCGGATTATACAAACAGCCACTCCATCATACGAAGCCGTTTCACCAACCTCTAGCGTAAATTATGTTCCTGTTGTACAGTAGCGTAATCACCGACTGCCAAATATCCAAAATGATATTTCGTAAGCTCATAAGCTTCTTAAAATTACATATAGCCTAAAATAGTATATAGTGAAGAAGACTTAGAACACATTAACTGTAATCATCAATGACCGTAGATTGTTCGTGTCCAAAGTTTCTGGTCTAACTTCCCCCGAGATAGCGCAAGCTTGAAAAATCAATGCCTTATTATATTTTCAAGAAAGTCGTCATTTATAATTTTTCTTCAACAATTCGTTCTAACTAGGTTTACACAAGCGGGTGAATACATTCATGTCATTATTATATTTTGATACTCAGAGCAATGCTGAGAACGTATCTCGTTGATATACCAAATGTGTACACTGTTATCCAAGGAGCGAGAGAACGCCCATTGTATCTCGCGCCAAACAATACGTGTGTACCGGACAAAATTTCTTCGCGTGCTGGCGACTTGCAGAGACTTGCTCGAATTATTATTCATTCTGACAAGCTTCGGCCAAGTTTATCATCGTGGCCATTGCTCGGACGTAACACCCTCGATGAGTTAGCTTCCCGAAAGTCATGACTGATATAGAAGTCCCAGGGCGAGGAGGTGTTTCCATCGACATGATAGTGAATAGTTCCGAAAGTAGTGAAACCACGTGCGGGTCAGACTGCTTCCATATATTCCCTATTTTGCCGAGTCCTCTTTTGCTCGCTGCAGACTACATACTGCAGCATGCTCTGAGGAGTTGAGGCGTATTTTATTCCGACCCTTCGCTCGATCTCCACGGTAAAAGGGTGCGACGCGCGAAATCGTACCCCGGGCGTGAAACGGCTCTATCTGGCATACGCGAGAAGGGTGAATTGTTTTTATGGCAACTTTGACGGGACGTCTGTATATTGGTCGAAGCCTTGGAGTAAACCATATACGAGAAAATGCTTTTCCGTAGGGGTGCGAGCCGGTGATTACGCCCTACGCCTGCTTTTCGACGTACCGTCGGCCCGAACGTACAGTTTACTACTAGCTTTACTGCTGGCTTTGCCGGAGCTCTACTGCCGGGTATGTATTTGCAGTACCTACTTGTGCTCGACCTCCAGCTGAGACACACGCACACACACACATTGTGAGAGGTTGCAGTGGTGTAGAGCTGCGGATCTTCGTGAACGAGCCACAGACCCGCCCCGAAGAGAGACGTGCTCCACTGTGACGAGAAAGAAAATGACGACGGTCTGCTTCCGCGAGGTCACCCATAGCTCAGCAAACGAATTTTTCTTCTCTTCGTTTCTCTGTACTGCAGATACTTTGTCTATATATTTGTATGTGTGTGTATCTACGATATTGGCATCGAGGGTCGGTCGAGTTTGGGTCCATGATCTTCGTAGCGCACAATACTGAACCATTTTTATTCACCACGCTAGTATAGCTATCGAATTTTGATAGGACAAAGTGGATTCCAGCGAAATAAGGAAAAAGCGCGATTCGATTGAACGGGATATTCGAATATTTCCACCGTCTATAGAATTTTCATTGGAACGATTGTGCATTTCAATTCCAATTGTGATTTAATGAGATATTTGCGTTAGATTTCAAATCTTGTTCTGTGTAATACTTCGAAAAGTTTCAAAATTTTTAAATCGAAAACCTCGGCAAAGTTACAACGTTGTCGGCAAACGGAACTTGTGGTCATTACACTGACCAAACGATTTCTTCACCATCGTCTTCGTCGTAGATATTTGATAGTATATGAATTGATTCATTTTCCTTAACTGTCAGCTCGAAGGAGTATTCAATTTCCTTTGCCACTACTTCAAGGGCAAACGTCATCGTCAAACGTTAAACGTCGAGACATTACAAGTCTCAAGCCGCAACGTTGGCTTGTAAATTGACAGGACGTTTAACT